>CAUYRT010056233.1:0-58735 GCA_963574885.1 Lepilemur ruficaudatus
TGAAGAGAATAAAATAAATATAAATTTAATCATATATTAATATGTTCTAAATTTTTTATTGTCAAAGAACCTAGAATAAGTTATTTATACTGTATTCAGCATTACACATTCAATTTGAGCATGTTGTGGTTGGATCAATGAAACCTTAATTACTTATGACCTTTGAAAAAGAGAAAAGTAGAAATTTTGTAACTTGGTTGAAAATCTCTAGAAAAAATTTTAATATGATATCATGATGATATGCACTTGAAATCATCAGAATCCCAGGTTTTGGCACCACAGATGTCAGAATGGGAGTCTGCCCTGGGTTTTGGTGTGCTCGTATTCAACAAATAACCAGCTACACCAAAGTGTCAAGTTCAGACTATTATCCCAGTCCTCTGACTCCTTTCTTGGAAAAATCACCAACAAGGCCAATACAACAGAGTTACCTGAGACAGGGAGCAGTTTCACAAGAGCAGCGCTTTACTGTAGACCAAGACAGGTCTGTCTCCACAAGAGACAGACCAACTCACTCTCTGACCCACTCACTTCCTCTGACTTCTTGGATTGTTTCCTTTTATTAGCCCAGCCTGGAGGCCAGCTCTTGGGAAGTGTAGGATGTTAGCAAATGATCAACAGATGTCCTCAAAATTCCATCTGTGTATGGGAGCTCACTCTAATAAAGCCCACCTGGGAGGGTGAACTGCAATGCAGATTCCAGCGAATGGCATATTAATTACCCTTAGGTTACTCTAGGCCACTTTCTAAATCTTTTTATGCCTGGGCTGGGGAATTCCTAGATTGATAAAGCATTTACTCCTTCCCCAGGTGTAGCAGTTTAGGATAGGATTAAGGGTGGGGCAGCACCAAAACGGAGTGCCCACACTTATCCTTCTTCCCAGGTGGATCAATTGCTCAAAACTGCACCAAAGTAGGGAACCCTTGTCCCAAGAAGAGCCAGAGATCCTAACTATCCACCTAACAAAATCGCTGAAAAGAAATTGCACATTCTTTTCACATTCATCTGAAGAGTTAAGACCTGCATTAGCCTTCTAACTTTTTAATGGGTAAGGCCCTTAGTAACACATTCCTTTTATAATTGAAAGGGGAACCTAACACATTGTGTTTGTTATGGTCAATAAATTGATTGACCATAACAATGTTGTTGAAACTGGAACACTTTTGAGAATAAGCAGGACCTATTTATAGTATAATATTCCACAACAACCAATGTAATTGAGGTTTATTCCAGATCAGAAAGAATGATCTCTTTAGAACAAGAAATGCAATTTAATTTTATCTTTCATTTTATATGTTTTATAGATGTGTGTATTTATGTTTGCATGTGTGTATTCTATAAAAATATACATGTAAAGAAGAGAATTAAAACCTATAAAGTATAGAAATTTTTATGCTTATTTTATCTTTTACTTGAATTATATTCCACTGTTTCAGGTTTGTAGTTTCATAAGTTATACTCTAAAGGATTATGCACTACTCAGAACAGAGTTACTCTCTAATGGTGGAAATGTGGAAGCTAGAGATATTCATAACCTCTTTCAATTTCACTGGGCTGCCTTTTAGAATGTATGACTCCAGGGAGTTAGAGTGAGTTTAATTATACCCTAGGTACCGAAGTCAAAATTTCTCTCTAACATTTGAATTTAGTCTCGTTAAGTGATAGGCGAGGTCTTCATGACATAAAAAAGAACAAGATAATTTAACTTAATCCATCATCAGCCCATTCATTTTTGTTATTTTTTATTCAAAATTTTGCTTTGCCTACACTAATTGATACAATGAATACATCGATAATCTAAGTAAGCCATTTTAGACATGGAACAGAAACCTAATTTCTTAGAGAATACTTGGTGTATATTGCTTGGTTTTTTGACATTTTACTGTCCTCCTCTTTTTATTGATCAAGAACACGACTATAAGAAGTTGGCTACTTTGGATGTTAACTTTCCTCCTAGTAAGGTGCCTGAGAGCATAACTGTAGTTGCTTAAAAAACACAATATGCTTGTCAAACTTTCTAATTAATTAGATATCCAAATAATAAAGTATATTAAATTGCAGAGCCACAGAATCCTAGATCCTGCGATAACTTAAGGAGTCATCTATTTAAACTTCCCACCAGATGAAACAAATGGAAGCAATGGCTTGTTCTCAGAATGATTAACTTGCTCGTTAGCTCTGTAATTACCTCACATACCTCATCTTGTTTTTTGCTGTATTAATCCATCCTCTTTAACCATGTTCTTGTCACTTCCTTTAACAATATAGTTTAAACATCTGAGTTTTTAATTGATTTGTGTATAAATATTTTCAGGTAATTAGAATAAATCAAAATACTAAGATTGGTACAAAAATCATTATTTCAGTGCCAAAGAGTACCTTCTAATTTTTTTGTTAATAGCTGATTTCTGAGTCTGGGACCATAATATGTGGGAAACATGAAGGTCGAGAGACCCTGCCATTCTGACATACACAAATGAGTCATTCTGTTCTTAAAGAAAATATACAGTTAGCACTTTGCACCATTATGGGAATGTTTTTATTTCACCCCTTCCTTCAATATTGATTTACCTTAGCTCTTAGATTATTATAGATTAAATCACATTGAACTAAATGTAATATTTTTGCTAGGAATTTTATGTCAAGTTTTATATCAAAGCATGAACTATAATTGATAATGAGGTCATAAATTAATGACATAAATATAATTACTCTTCTAATTAGTATTTTAATCAATTATAATATCCATAGTAATATATACAACAAATACTACATCCTATATTTCAAAATTATTTATAATGATTTAAGAAATAACTCATTGTTATCCTTGATCACAGTGGTACCATCTATCAAGATGGAAATAAAATTACAATTCATAATCATAAAAATATTTTATCACCATACTTACATGGAATAGTATATTCACCAAACATTTCAATTCAGTGATGTCATTTTTATTGGTCAAAAAGCAAGGACATTTATTAAATTGTTATACACATACACACACACACACACACACAGAGACACGCACACTTGAATAACAGAAATAAATGTGTAAATAAATCTTCTTTAAAAGAGATAGTCACCAGCTCATGTAAAAATTCTCCTTGGGGACTTGACATACCTCTCTTTAGAAAATTAATCTGGAATTGAAAAATACAAGACAAGGGCTTTGGTATGAACTGCCCATGAACTCATCTACAAGGCCTAGATATTGACTTGGTCACCATCAAGCCAATGATCAGCAACATGTGTTACAAAATAAATAAATGAAATTTTAGCCAAAAAAAATGATTAGCACTTAAATCATTAAAAAATTCATTAAATAGCAAAACTTTACAAAGTAAGATCATACAGATAAAAAACACTGTACTGCAAGTGTGTATCTAGCCCTAACCACATTAATAAAATCCTTTTCACATCCTGTGAACTATAGCAATAAAAAGAATCAGATCACAGGCTGTGTCAAAGCACTAAATATTTTATTTCTCCTCTCTTTGAATAACATCTTTCTAGTGCCATAGGTGAAATTTTATGTTATTTTAGCACTCTAAATATGAGAAGTGAGAAAATTAAAAGAGGGAGGAAGATATATAGAGGGGAGAGAAGGTCAGGAGAGGTAAGGAAAAGACACTTATTAAATATTGTTTTCTTTTTTCTTACCTTTCCTCTTTTTCTCCCAGATATTGTATCTGCAGCTGAATGATAATTCCTTAATAGAAAAACCAGATCCAATAGTTTTTGCTTTGTTTTATTTTATTTTTGAGAAACATGAGAAAGAGAAAGAGAAAAAAGAAAGACAGAGGGAAACAGAGGAAGAGAGAATCGGTTGAACAAAAGTCAAAGAAGGAATTGGTTTGTCACCGCATAGATCATCTTACAATGCACACCACTTAATTGATTTTTTAATGGTACACCAAAGGTTAAATCAACTGAAAAAAGGAAGGTTCTATATGCAGTGAATTCTTAGAACTATTTGCAAGGCAGTTAACTTTTTTCAGTAACATAATTTTACTATAGGTTATAATTATTTTACTCTATACTTTGTAAAACTAAAAGATGGACTTGTCACATATTTCCTATTTTATCTTTCAGCATCTGTTTTTCATCTGTAAAATGAGTTATTACACTTGATCTTAGCCACAGGGCCAAGAAGTGATATAAAATGAGTGATTAATATCATCCCAGACTATTTGATAGTATAAAATGAGATAGCAGATGAGAAATTATTTTCAAATTTAGAGGTTTTAATGATTGTTTAGTGATGTATCCATCCTTTAAAAGCCAAAATATGAACTTAGAATAGAAAATTACTATAACACTATTGGCTATATATTGAAATTGAACCAAATATATATCTGAAATTTATATAACTATTCTTTTTTTTGTTTATTAAAATGCCCAAATACCAAAATAACTACTTGTTTACCTATGTGACTAATGGAGTAACACAATTTTACCTGAGTACCTAAAAATTATATTTCTTAACACTGCGAATTTCTAGAAATTATAATTTGGAAGAATTCTGTATACATATATTAACACCACAATATATCAGAGAAATATATCTTGAAATGATATTTGAAAGTCTAAGCATATTTACTTATTTCAATGATTCATATACAGATATGCAATAACCCAATTTTAAAGTAAAAAAAAATTCACTAAGAGGAAACTATTTTGAAACTAAAGACATTTATAAATATTTTTTCACCAAGCTATTTTCAGGATGTCTTAGTCCATTTTGTATTGTACTAACAGAATACCTAAAAGCGAATGATTAATAAAGAAAAAATGTTTATCTGGCTTATGCTTCTGGTGGCTGAAAAGTCAAGACTGGGCGGCTGCATGTGATGAGGACCTCAGGCTGCTTCTACCCATGCAGGAGAGCAAAAGGCAAGCGGTGTGTGCAAAGAGAGCATTTGGGAAAGAGGAAGCAAGAAAGCAAAACCAAGGAAGCCAAACTCTTACTAACAACCCACTCTCTGGGAAACTAATCTATTCTTGAGGGAGTGAGAACTCACTGACTCCAGAGGGAGAGCTTTATTCCTAAGGGATCCATCCCTGTGACCAAAACACATCCCACTAGGCCCCACCTCCCAACACTGCCCCATTGGGGATCAATTTTCAAATTATGGCAGGTCTGGACAAACCATATCCAAACTGTAGCAAAGAATGAATCAAATTTTCAACTTTGGAGAAACAGGATTCAATTTCTCTTCCCCCACACTCCCTCATGCCTACTCTATGCACAAATTCTGGGAAGACTGTCCTTAAAGAAAGAATTTCTGCCTTCAAACAGAGACTGATGCTAAGCCCCACAAGGTTGCATACTTGGTGGCAACTAAAGAGCAGAGAAAATCATCAGAGATGATTAATGAGTCTGTCATTCATAGCAGCCATCAGTATTTTTTCTGTCAGGAATACCCTTGCTGAAATTTTTGAGTCAGCATTATAAGTTTTTACTTTACTTTTACATAAGAAATAGCTGCATTATTTTATCTACATGTACCAGACATCTTAACCTGGCTGTACCATACATTTCTGAAAGTCCACATTTTCATAACTATAGTCACTTTTTTCCCCTCAAATTGGCTCGTTCCTTTGCTTTTCCTATTCCTAGTAATGTTTTCTCATCCACCCTAGCATCAAATCTAGGAACCATGAAATTATTCTAAGCTGCTCCCATCCTCCAGAGTTCATTATCACATTGAATTAATTCCATTCCTGAATTTTCTCTTGCATTTCTTCTTTCCTCTCCTTTCACATAACTACTATGTTATTTAAGGCCCATTTATTGCCTGCCAACATTTCCAACAACTCTAACAAATCTCCCTATGTAGTCTCTTCCTGCTCCAATCGACACTTCACAATTGCCAGATCCCTTTAGAGTAGAGCAGACTTTGGCACTTCCCTGCTTAAAAATCATTTGTCGTGTCTATATCATATAAAGTCTAAACTCTTTAATGTGGTTTAAGTAGAATGTTCTCGACCTAACTCCCACACACCTGTCCAGGCTCATTCTCATTCTGTCCATTCCATACTCCAGGCTTAGAAGCCTAATCACCTCAGACTGCCTACCTTTCTCAGGCATCCACTCAATACCCTTGCTAATTCTATTTCCTCTGCTTATAATCATCTTTCTTAGCTTTGCCTAATAAATGACACTTCACCCTCCAAGGCTCAATAGAATGTCTTTGTCTCTATGCAGGTTTTCCTTGGATTTTCCTTTCCTATTTTGGTATAAGATTATTCACTTATCCACATGCTACCATAACCTTTTATATATACCTCTATGATAACATGTATCTCATTTTAATAATATAACTGTTATGAACTTGGGCTTTGGAGTCAAAAAGCCCAGGTTGGAGTACTTGTTCTGCTATGGACTTTCTAGAAGATTTGGAGAAAGTTACTAATAGCTTCCTAAATCTGTTTCTTAATCTGACAAACAGCATTATATTATCTACCTCATGAGATTGTAGTGAAAGTTAAATGAGATGATTATTTATGTAAAGGTATGAAAAGTACAGTGCCTGATACATAGGAGGCACTCCACAGATGAAAACTATTACTGTTTTTTTCTTTGTTTCTATCATTGTTAGCAATAGTTTATGCACCGGTCTCTGCTGGACAATAAGCTACTGGAAAAAAAAATTATATCTCTATCATTGCACCTCCAGTTTCTGATCACATAGCATTTGTTGTAGATAAGTCAATTTGTAAACATTTACCAAGTTAATAAAGAAAACAGAATAAAGATAAAAAATAAAATGTTATGCTCCTTGAGTTTACCATATCTGGTTTTGTAACATGATATGTAGAATTAAGTATTTTACACTATCATTAAGAAATAAGTGATGGTCTTGAGTTCCGAAAGACAAGAGACTATGAATGTAAGCAACAATAAACATTTTCTTTCTGTTATCTCCTCTAATTCTGATTGAGCAACTTTTGGATCCATGAATTGAGCCAACTGAGACATGTGAAGGCGCATTTTCTTTCGAAGGTGAAAGGATTGACTATGTTGGAATGAAATGGTTACGAATAGGATAACGTTTTGCAAAATCGTGTGGTTAGAAGCACAGTATTTCAACTCCTGTACTCAGTCACAGTGTCAGTTATCAAAGCCCAAACACAAGATAAATTTTATTAATATCCTACAAAGTCTTTCTTTTTATTTATTTACATTACCCATGCCCCATTTAATAATTTGTTCTAAAATGTATGCTTTGTCACTTTTAGAATATTCATAATTATTTTGTTTTTCATAAGGAGGCTAGAAAAATGTTTGCCAATTTAGAATGGAAAACATGATAGTATTTGAGGAAGATGTATTTATTGTAACACATCCAGTTGTGCTAAAGTGTTTTCATCAATTAAGTGCGTAGACAACAATGGCCACTTTTCATTAACCTGACATCAGGGGAACATCAGGGAATTAGGGGTGATTTATTAATTGCATGGTTTTACATTCAAAAACAAACATATACATCAACTTGGTGTAAAATAATCACTGATAGTTCTTTATTTAGGTGGATTACTGAAGCATAGTATATGGTTAAAGTAAAAATTACAAGTCCCATTATACTGAGTTTCAAATAACTTTATGAATAGTTGGAAGCACCGGGCTTATCCTATCTGTTCCCACAGTTAATACATGAGAAAATCAAGACCCTGACATGTACTAAGTTTCTATGGTTAAAGTCAGGTTGATGTAGGAAATGAGTAAGACTTGCATTAACACATTTCTTGCTTTCATCATTATGCCTTCCTTTAAATTCATACTTTAAGTTTATACTTTCTTATTTTGTGAAAATTTTATTTGCCTTTGCGCAGGAGAGTAGAGTACTAGCATTTTTCCAGATGTTATTGAGTTAAATATGCCAAACATAGTCAATGACATGTCCCCATCTTTATGTTGATTACATTAATTTAGGGTTAGGAAGAGTTAAACAATTAATTTATCAAATAGCACAGAAGAAAGTAATGGGCAATGTACTGGTTCCTGTACACTTACAATTAAGATTATTCACAGACCCTGTAATATGCTGTAATACAAAAAATTAAAAAATTAAAAGAAATATTATTCACAGAGTGATTTACCAAAGATTTGAAAGGTGAGCCTCATTCCAGAGTCTCTGCTGAGCAGAGTTCTACATAAGCCCACGTTGGGAGAGTCCAAATAAGCACTCACAGCTTTCCTTGTCCACAGTTGCCAATAACATCTCACTGTAATTCTAATTATGGCCTCTTGGCCACCTGCAGTGGTAGTTTCTAACACATTCTAACAAGACTCCTTGCAATGTGTTACTTTTATTTACTCATGAATATTGAAGATCTACAGGTGAAATTTTTAATTAGTTTCACTTTGTGTCCAATTATCACTTAAATAAGAATTTCTTGTATAGCTCCAACTACCAAATAACCCTTCTGTCAGGTCCTTAAGCCAGTGTGAAATTCTACTGAACGTTTACTTCACACAAAATAATTCAAAGTTAGCAATGCTCAAATGAGCAAATGAATAAATTCTGAGCTTTTGATCTCTGAGATATAAAGTAGGGTTACAATAGTAGAAATGTGTCAACATTATTTTAGTAGGAAATATAACTTTAATGCCTGCAAAACACATAAATTCATGCTGGTTTCAATGACATTCAAGTAGTATGAGCATCCATACACTTGTAGGAGGTAACTTTTTATCACATCCTGTCTTCTTTATACTAAGTTGAAACCTACCATAAAGAAAAATTATTTCCTAGCTTCTCATATTCTCTATAAAATAATCATAAAATTAAGCACATAGGTAATATTAGTGCCTTACATTTATATAATGCTTTGTAATTTATAGAATTCTTTTTTAAAATGTTCTCATTTGATCTTAAAAACTGCCTTTTGTTCTATAGAAGACAAGTATAGGTATGTGATCCTTCATCTGTTATTTCAAAAGCCAAAAAGCACTGGAGAGCAAAAGTTTTATAATTTTAAAGTTTGCTGCCAAAACCCATTTAAAGGCAAAACTATTCTGAACTTTTGTGCAGCTGTTAACAGAGCTTACTTTTCCCACTTAGTGTAAATATTCATGAATCACTGCTTATATATTAACGTGTTCCTCTGTGGGGTGCTGCCCCAGACCGTACTTGGTATTAAATAATATATGATATATGCACTACATGATTTTTCTTAATTTGAATTTAAACACAACCACATCCATAACTTTCAGATAATGCATTTGCGGGACATTATTGATCTGGCCAACTTAGTGATGAGGAAAGTTAAAGTAGTTCATCAAAGGTCACACTTCAAGGTAATTCTCATTTCAGGTCCAGTGCTCTGATGACCTCCTTCAAACACATATTTGCTAGATAAAGGAGAATATTTTCATTCAGTGCAATAAATACTTAGTGAAGATTTTATATCAGAGTAGCTCTTTTTCAAATATACTACTTGTCTGGAATGAGTTAGGGGCAAAGTACGGTTTTTCATTCTTGTGTAAAATGGTGCATGATCAACACTGAGAAAAAAAGAAATACAGATATGTTTCTCAATCTACAATGTGTTAGAGTGACAGCCCTTCAAAAATCTAAGTGGATATTTACCAAGCGTGAAAGTCAATTTTTTTTAAAAACATGATGCTTCTGCCAATAAATATTCAACTAATAGTGGATACTCACTGATGTTTTCCAGATAAGCATATCTACTGAAAAGCGATATTTCTTTTCTGATCCATGTATACTATTTCTTCTACCCTCCACGAATTTATAGTTCTTTTTAAACATATGAAAATTTACATACCAAAATAAAGAATTTTTTAGGGAGCTACACACTATTCTAAGTGCTTCCTGTATAGTAATATTTAATCTTCACAATTATCCTATGAGCTAATTGCTATTACTATTACTATTTCCATTGTATAAAAGAGGAATCTGAAGCACAGAGAGATTAACTGACTTCCTCATTGTCATACAGTCAGTGGCCAAGCTGGAGTTTTAACCCCGGCAGGCTGGCTCCACAGTGTGTATGCTTATTCTCTATGCCATAGTATCCAACACCTAGAGGACTAACAAAGCAAACAGGACCCCCAAGTGCTGAGAAAATTATCCATCAATAACCCAAATACAAGAAGGCAAAGAGAAGGAATGGAATAAGAAACAAAATCAGCACATGCCAGCTAAGACGTTTGAGCTAATACAACCACCAATTAAAGTGTTGATTGAAGTAAGATGTTTTTCTTATAGGTGAGAAAACGTGGTCTCAGAATTGTATTATTAAGGAGAAAAGAAACTCAAAAATATATTAAAATGGTCTTCAGTTTCATCTTCAGTAAAATATTAATAACACATTATCCTCCTTTAAAAATGATAAAAATAAAAGCAATTTTACTCTCTACCACTAGTTCACTTTACATAAGATACAAACATTTCTTACATAAATCATTTTTATGTCACTACTGTATCATAGGTACTGTTGGACTACCACAATAAAAGACACCGTCCCTGTCTTTAAATCATTCCTCGGGTAGTGGAGGAGACAGAGAAGTAAATCATAAATTACAACCAGTGTTAAGTGGTAGAATAGAGGTAACCACAGCTTTTGTGAAAACAGAGATAATTCAGGTTACCTTGACAGAAAGGAGGGACTCATTGCACTGAGTCTTAAAGATTATTTTAAGTTAACCATGAAATAAATTGGAAGAAATGAGCCTCTGAACAGAATAAATATGTGTTCAAAACCTGTAGGCTAAGAGAAAACATTGAGCATTGGGAAAATTGCAAACAATTTGTTGCAGCCGGAGGTTGACATCTACCTAGAATGATTGGTAATAGATGAGTCTGCCAAAATGTATAGGGGCCAGATAACCCAAGATCTAAATGCTTGGTGTTTTCTCTTTCGTTTTGCAATGAATGACTATCTTGTGGAGTGATACTTTGGTTCTTTGTAGGTATCCTGTTTCTTCTCGTGCATTCGCTCACCACTTTTAACATACAGTAATGGTTTTTGCCTGCAAAAGTTATTATCATGGTGTGCTTCATGATGATTTCCTAGTTCCACGATTTCTTCTACATTTATTAATTAGAATTCTACTGTAAGGAAGAGCTGTTCATTAATTAAGGAAATAATTTCCTTAATTATTTATTTCTATCAGTATACAGTCGTAGACATTTGGTTTATTCTATGGGTTTTAGTCCATTACTATCATTATTGAATTTATTTTTAAATTGTCTCAGACCTGAGCATTGGGAGCATCTTCAAGTTCACTCCTATGGCCCTTTAATATGACTTATCCTTTATGCTTTTTTGAGCACTTCATTACTTTCTGGCATCACAAAATATTCTAGGTTTGTCCTAAATATTCTCTGGCCAACCCCTAGAATCAGCCACTTCACCAAAGAGCTTTGGAGCATTTTATTAAAGAATGTTGTTTGGAAGACAAAACCTGGAAAAGTTTTAATTTATTGAAGAACATTTCTGACAGAATTGTAGAGTATTGATTAGTTATGCAGTGAAAATAAGAATAAGGGAAATTAAGAAATTATAATTCATGTGTGAGTCAAGGAGTGTTTAAGAAATAGAATAGGCATGATTTTATTAAATGTATCAAAACAAATCTAATAATGCTACTTAAAAATATTTTCTTAGCATGAAAGATTATTTCACTGTCCTGTCATGTTATACTAATAACCAGGCTGTGTCTGTTTGCTCACTAAAAGATTTTCAATCCAAGTTAATATGGAAAAAAAAGAATATTTAGATCATTTTGTGCTCATTTGTTTTCAATAACAAGAAACTTTAAATATCTATGTTTCTGTTCATTTTCTAACAACGTGACAGGGAAACCCTTCCACACAAGACAGTTAATTATGCAAGATAATATACATAAAAATTTCTTTTGAAATGCCAAGTTAAGCCCTAGAAATACAATCAAAATCCTTGTGGCCAAAAATAAAGAGAGAAATGTTCATCAGAGCAGACAATTTGTTGGCTGACAATGGTAATAAATTTGTATTTATGTCTAGTGTTTGGTGCTGCGTGTGGAAGTTACAATGGATGAAAGGAACTAATAGATAAATCCTTTCCATTATCTCCTCCCAGGTGGATATTCCAGAGGCACATTTATTACCATAACAACTAATCTCTCATAATTGCAGGCAACTAAATAATGTATCTTTGCCTTGGCTCTCTCTCCATGCTTGCTTTACTCATTCAATCCTATACTTAGGTTTCTGGATTGCACTCCCCAACAAAGTACTTACACTGAACCATTGTCTCAGATTCTATTTTGGGGGTATCCGGGCTAAGGCACTGATACTTCATATTAAAAATGGAAAAGACATAATTACCAAAAAGGGAGAAATTTAAAAAATAATAAGATTATATATTTTCATAAATTTGAAAAATAGATTAAAAGCACTATTTTTTAAATAAGTTACGAAAATTGATTTTAAAATATATACCTTAATGTATCTATATACATTTATCTGTATCTGTAAATTAAATTAACATAATTAGAAATTAAAGAAAACTACATACACATGTACACATACATACACACATAAAAGGACTGACAAGTTCAGATAGTTTTAGAGGTGAGAGCCACAAAAATCACAAAATACTCAAAAACCAGACCATTGCAATATTATGCAACTTATTTAAAGACTAGATAAAGAGAAAATGCTGAGTTACATTTCCAAACAAGATGGACAAATAGGCATCATATTGACCCTCTCACCTTGAATGACCAAAGAAACTGACAAAATATACTAGATAAATTTTTTAAGACACCGGACATCAACCAATGATGGGAAGTGATCCCAGAGAGAAAGAAAAAAGTAATTTGAGCCCTATAGTTGTCCCTGAGTTGAGAGTGATTCCAGGCCACGGAACAGGCAAGGAGAACCAAGTAAAATACTTAAGTTGAGGAGGTGAGAGTCAGGGATGACCAAAGAGGCTAAAACTGATAGGTTACAGTACTAGTGAGAATAGTGCTGCTCTGAGAGCACACTATACAGATATGTAGAAGGTCCCCCTCAATAATTCACTTGAGTACTGACCAGCACACACATATGAAGAAACTACCTAAGGGCAAAAACTACCACCCAAAAGGATTAAGGGAAATAGTGCTGATGCTTACATGTGGTGGAGAATAGAGCCCGTTCCCACTTGCTATCGCTAGACTGGAAGACTTCATGACTCAATAGGCATTGATTAGAGTACTCAAAAGAGTCTCATCTCATTAATGGAAAATTATTAGTCTTAAACTGAGTCCTGAACTGGTCCCATCTAACAACTCTTGAAAGCAACACTTGAAAGGATAATAGTGTTTACAGGTATCTACCTGCATCTACAACAAAGCTCAAGAATATTTACAGGAATACAAAAATAACCAAGACAAGCAAATTAAAATTAATAATGGAATTATTCAATAAAATTCAATAAAAACTCACTAGGTACACACAGGGCAGAACAATATGTTCCATGATAAAGTGTAAATCAATCAACACAAACCTACCCATAACTGTAACGATTATTAAAATTAAGAGATTAGAACATAAATATAGTTACTATAATCATATCATATATGTTCCAAAAGTTAAGTGAAGACATAGAAGATATACAAAAGACCAAAATTTGAAAGAAAACTATAATAGCTGAGATGAAAAATAAACCACATAGGATTAATGGCAGATTAGATTTTTTAGAGTGTCTAGAAAAGACTAGCAAATTTAAGGACAGTAATAGAAACTATCTGAAAAGCAACACAGAGATAAAATAGAATTTCAAATATTAACAGACCATCAGTGACTTAGGGGGTAAGTACAAGTGGCCTAATATTAGAATCTCTGAAGAAGAGAAAAGAGAGGAATACAGAAATAAAATGGAAGAAATAATGGCTGAAATTTTTTCAAATATGATGAAAACTATAAAACCAAGACTTTAATAAACCTTAATCACAAGAAACAGGAGAGTAATTATACCATGAAACATTGTAACGAAATTTCTCTAAGCCAGGGATAAAGAGAAAATATTAAAGTTATGCAAAGAAAAAAGATATATTACAGACAAAGAAACAAAGATAAGAATGTCACATTTATTGAGTGAAACAACACAAGGCAGAATACAACAGAATAACATTTTTAACTATAAAATGACAAAAAATACTGGTCAACTTAGAATTATATTAATATAAGCAGAAAAAATGACTTCCAAAATGGTCATAAAAGAAAGACTTTTTAAGACAGATAAGGCCAAAAAATTGGTAATTGGTAGTCTCAAATTATAAAAAATATGAAAAGAATCCCTTTAGTCAGAATGAAAATAATGCCACATGGAAATCTGAATATGCAGGAAAAAATGAAGTGTACTGAAATGGTAACAACAAAGGAAAATGTATAGTTCTTGCTTATTATTTTAATCTTTTTATAATATTTGTTTTTAAGCAAAAACAACATTGATGTTTCTTAGATTTTATTATATATTTAATATAAAATGCATGACAACCATAACAAAAACCAGGATGGGAGAAATGCAAGTATACTATGTAAAATTCTTATACTGTATGTACAGTGTTACGATATCATCTAGAGGTAAACTGTGACTACTTAAATGTGTTTACCATAAACCCTAACAAATCCACAACAATAATAAAGCAAAGAGTTACTACCAATAAAATAAGAAGCTCAAACAGAATCGTAAAAATAGTTAATCCAAAGGAAGGCCACAAGAGAGAAAAAGGGAAACAAAGAACATCAGGGGCAAAAAGAAAAAAATGAAAGAGCGTAGACTTAAAACCAATCTTATAAATAATTACGTTAAATATAAATTGCTTAAGCATCCATTTCAATGATGGAAAGTGTCAGATTGGATAATAAACACTGCACTCTACTATATGCTGATTATAAGAAACACTTTAAAATGTGTGTAAAGACAAACATAAATCACCATTTAAAGTATGGAAAAGATACTCCATGCTAACACTAAAGAAAGTTGGAGTAGTCATACAAATATTAGATAAATCGGACTACAGAACAAAGAACATTGCTAGGAATAAATAGGACAATCTCATAATAATAAAAAGGTCAATTAATTAAAAGGATATAATGATATTCAAAGTTTATGCCTAAATCTGAGATTTAAAATATTAATAACAACTTTATGGGTAGGATATTTTCAATACTTGTATAAAGAATAATTATCAAATTATATGATAAATTTCTATAAATAACATAAAATATAAACCTATAGTATAGTAGAAACCTATTAGCAGCATATTTGCAAAAAAGAAGATATCTAAATCACACATGAGAGTATGCTTTTTATACATTATGGCACATTTATACAGAATATTATTATATAGCAGTTAAAATACCATACACACTAGTAACTATAACACATACCAAGTTATGAGATCTTCAAATACTTTTACATTTCATCATTTTCTGTTCCGTAATTGTAAAGACTTGTCAAGCCTGATCTTTTTAATGCATTCTAATTCTTTGGGACTAGAGATCTACCAGTATAAAGCCTTAGGAAACCATATTTTCATTTTCACACATCTAAATAACAACTTTTACAACGATGTTATTCTATCTATAGTGTTACATATTAGGCCAAGTAATTCAGTTTATTACATCTATTGGAGCAAAAAAATTAAATAAAGCATGATCATTTTTCTGCACTAGACTTTTCAAAGTAAATAGAGAATAATGCATATGTCATCTACATTTATATGATTGTGACCCTAAGCCATGACATTTGAACACAATTGTGATTTTTAAGAAGGTAGTACAGTTGAGGTAATACATAATTTAAAATCTCCGATTTCAATTTCTGTATGGAAAAATAGGCATAATACCCTTCCAAAGTATTATACTGATTAGAGTCCCTGTTTATAGTCATACATGACTAACCAGCCAATAATGAAAAAAATTATATTACTGTAAATATGAACACTATACCAATCTAATCTATTTTATCATAGGATCTCTTCTTTGTTTTCTTAGGCATTAATATATACTGCTTGAATTATTGCAAGTGGATTTTCTACTGTTATTTTGGAAAAACTTATAAAGACATAAATTAAAAAGGGAAGAAAATCTAATAACATATACCACCAGCTCACAATTACAAATTTATTGTCAACAGAGGAAACAATGTTTTAAAGCCATAAAAGTCAATAAAACTATGAAGAAATTAAAATAGAAATTATAAGCTTCTACAGAGTATACAATTATTCATTCCCTTGGTCCCTAGTGACAGTTAAACATTTTAATTGAATATCCCTTCTACCAGAAATGTTAGCAAAGGTGCTTAATAAAATGCATAGAGATATATGGAAAGGGAAGCTTCAAGAAGGCTGACTAGAGGTGTCTGGCACTTACCTCCTCCACAAAAAAAGAACCAAAAGAGCAAATGAATAGCACATGATGAATAGAGTCTAAGAGAGAATGTTGTAATTAAGCAGGGAAGTGATGGGGAACCTCTGAGGCATGGAAGGGAGAGGAAAGCAAAGCAACCAGTCCGGTAGGCACAGACTCAGGGCTAGGAGTAGCTCCCTTCTGCAGGGAAAAGGTGAGCAAGAGATCCCCAGCAACCCACATTTCCACCATATGCTCCTGCAATCCCAGTGATTGAAGAGCCCCCTTGGCCTTTGTGGGCCCTGAAACTAGTAAAAAGAACTGCTTGGAGTCCACATGATGGCATTGTTCCAGAGAGCGAGTTTGCACTAGGTCTCATGCACAGCCTAAGACTGACAGCAGCTGCAGCAAGGTGTCATTTTGACAACGTAACCCCCACCTCCTCCCTTGAGGTTTAACATCTCCACATCCCTGGAGTCCTACTGACATCCTCCCACATCAAAAAAAAAGGACTGCAGTGTCACAACACCAGCTAGACCCAGGAGTGCAGCCAAGTCCCCAGAACTCTGTCCCATACAGTGTTCTACACACAAAAAATGGGGAAGACATCCAATGCTCATGGATTGGAGGAATTAATATTGTCAAAATGACCATACTATCCAAAGAAATCTACAGATTCTATGCAATCTCTATCAAAATACCAATGATGTTTTACACAAGAATAGAAAAAAAATCCTGAAATTTTTATACAACCCCCAAAATCTCCAAATAGTCAAATAGTCAAAGCAATACTGGGTAAAAAGAACAAAGCTGCATTCATCAGAGTATCTGACTTTAAAATATGCTACAAAGCTACAGTAATCAAAGGAGCATAGTATTGATATAAAACCAGACACATAGACCACTGGAACAGAATAGAGAACTCAGAAATTAATCCACAAATTTACAGCCAACTAATTTTGAACAAAGGCACCAAGAACATAAATTATAAAAAGAATGCTCTCTTTAATAAAGTTTGCAGGGGAAATTGGATATTCATACGTAGAAGAACCAAACTAGGCCCTTTTCTCTCACCACATATAAAAATCAACTCTAGTTGATAAAGTACTTAAAGGTAAGACCCAAAACTACAAAACTACTAAAAGAAAACATAGAAAAAACAATTCAGGACATTGGTCTAGGCAAATATTTTGTGGCTAAAACTTTAAAAGTATAGGCAACAAAAAGAAAAATAGACAAATGGGATAAAAGAGCTTCTTCACAGCAAAAGAAACAATCAAAAGAGTGAGGTGACAATGTGTAGAATGGTAGAAAATATTTGCGAACTATTCATTCAACAAGGGACTGATATCTGAAACATACAAGGAACTCAAATCAATAGCAAAAAAAATCCCAAATAATCTCATTAAAAAGTGAACAAGGATCTGAATAGAAGACATATATTCTTGTCAAAAGAAGATATAAAAATGGCTAATAGGTATATGAAAAAATGATTAGCATCATAACATCACTAATATTCTAAGAAATGCAACTGCAAATTTGATATTGTTCATCAAAGTATCCACAATGAGATATTATCTCACTCTAATTAGAATGGCTATTATCAAAGACAAAAAAATAACAAATGCTCATGAAGATGCAGAGAAAAAAAGAACTCTTATATACCATTGGTGGGAATGTAAGTTAGTATAGTCCTTATGGAAAACAGTATGGAGATTTCTCAAAAAGCTAAAATAGAACTACCATACTGTCCAACAAATACTCATTATGGGGTGTTTATCCAAATGAAAGGAAAATTAATATATCAAAAGGATACCTGCATTGCCATGTTTTTTGCCACACTATTCACAAAGCCAAAATACAGAATCAATCTGTGTCCATAGACAGATGAATAGATAAAGAAAATGTGGTATATATATATACACAATGAAATACTATTCAGTCTTAAAGAAGAATTTTTTTAAAAAATGAAATACTGCCATTTGCAGCAACATGGATGGAACTGGAGGAAATTATGTTGAGTGAAATAAACCAGGTAAGTTCTTGCTCATACATGGGAGCTAAAAAAGTTGATCTCACGGAAATAGGGTAAAATAATGGTTACCCCAAACTGGTATTGGTTGGATGGGGAGATGAAGACAGTTTGGTTAATGGGTTCAGACATACAGTTAGATAGTAGGAATAAATTCTAGAATTCAATAGCACAGTAGGATGACTATAGTTAACAATTTATTGTATATTACAAATAGGTAGAGGAGAGGATTTGAAATGTTCCCAACACAAAGAAATGATAAATATTTGAGGTGATGGATATCCTCATCACCCTATTTGATCTTTACACATGCATATATCAAAATATCACATGTACCCCATAAATATGAACATATGTATCATTTTTTAAAAGTACATGAAATGCTACTTTGCATTCAATAGAATTACAAGCAAACAAACAAATGTCCCTGACAAATTCTAATGGTGAGGATGTCTAAGATCCCATCACAGCTACTGGGATTATAAAACTACTTCACAAAAACATACACATATACATGCTTAGACTCTGAACCAGAATTCTCTATCCTAGGCATTTTCCTAAGAAAAATAAAATCACATATTAATGATAAGAACTTTACTCACAATAGCCAAAAACTAGATACAATGCAAGGGTACATTAACAGACAAATGAAAGAACAAATAAAAAAGGCATATGGCTCATTTCATACAAAGACAACACTGGCAGATGTACTCCACCCTGAAAATACCACTCATCTCTCTTTGCCACCACCTAATTCATGGGACCATTATCTGGCTTTGTGCTCTCACAAGCTTGCCTTTAACTAGAGACAAGGGTGAAACCCTAGCATGATCTATTTGAAATTTAGATTTAAATTTAGTATAGTCAACCATATTCTGATCTCGAGTAAATAAACTCTGTGACAGTGTTAAGTTGAACATCTTATTTATTAAGAAGGAAGAAGAGAAGGAAGAGAAGGATGAGGAGGAAGTGGAGGAGGACAAGAAGGAGGAAAAGTCGTTGCTATAGGTGAGGTTAGCAGGCACAGGTTAGTTAAATCTAATTGTTATGGAAGAAAAGTTGAGTCTCCACATATTCGTGGTATACTCAAGTTGTAAAGTTTGCTTTAATTACAATGTATTCTTCTAAATGTTTTTTCTTGTTTGCAAAGACAGTCACATTCTCTGATGTTGGATGCTATGTTAAGTTAGGCAGCACTCATCGAATCTGGTTACTGTGAAAAATTCTAAACATTACTTGTTTTATTGGAAAGAAATTGCATTCGTCAGTGAAATGAGTCATAAAGATATGTATATCCACCTCAGCTGTGTTCATGAAGGCTAGGGCTGAAAGCTAAAAGGAAAACTCAATCTCATCCTTTTATTATTTTTATCCTCTCATCAGCAGCACAATATCCCAGGTCCCCATTCTTCTGTCTTCTGGGAATTGAGAAGTTCACAAGTTGTTTTATTTGCATTTATACTTCCCAAGGAGAGAATTTGATTGGGTACACATAAAGTCACTCAATAGAGAAGGTCCTGGTCAGCAACTTTTACCTTCCTGACAAACTTTTCTTTTCAAGATTTGTTCAACAGATGGCAGCTAAAGAGGGCAAAGCACTGAGTGGAGCCATTTTTCTCAATAGGTAACTGTGTATTTGATGGGCTTTTGCTACATTCTGGATTCTTGCTTCCTCATCTGTTAAGTGAGCATAACACTTCTCACTTGTAGTCTTATTATAAAGATTAACTAAGATAAAACATAGCAGCTACCAACATCAGAACCTATACAAAGTGAGTGCTCAGTAGATACTACATTGAGAGGCAGGTTAGTATAATAAAAAAACATGGACTTTAAAGTCAGATCTGCATTTTAATGTAGGATCTGCTACTTGGGAATTTAAATGTTCTGATCTGTAAATGGAAGAGAACATCAGCTTTGTGGGTGATTGTAAGGAGTATTTTTATTATGGTTGGACCTAATGTCTAGAAGCTTCAATTTCTCTGTAAAAAAAAGAAACAGGATCACCTGATGAGGGTGGGGTGTGAGAATAAGGAGAGTACTGAAGGTGTAAAATAGCTGCCATGGTGATTAGAAGAGAGAATGAACCAGGAACCCATAAGGGTCTCATGTTGTTAGTGAGGGTTTGGCTGAAGTTGGAGACCTTGAATATTGAGAGTATTCATTACACAACTCTTTCTCTAGCAGTTTTAATGAAGGAATACAAAAGATCAAAACAATGGAATGCTACAAAACTGGACATGGGTCTTTTTGTAGTCAAATCATTCAGAATTGATTATATTTGCTATGTAAATTTTCATTAGTAATTTTAAAGGCAATTAATTCCTTCTTTAACTTCTTAATTTCTTTAATTGTCATGGAGTTTACAAATTATGGGGGAAATAGCTTGATTTTTTAAAAAAAAATCTTTATTTTATCATGTTATTTACTTTTACTTTGCAACGTATGGATCCTACTGGGATTTTGAAATCTGTTGCAATATGTTTCCTACTTGAGGCTAAATTGAGAAATTGTTTAAAACTATGTCAACATGAAATGCTATAAAAATATCATAAAAATAAAAGTTTCAATTCATCAAGAGTATGTTTTGAGGTATATAATGATGTTCATAGTGAGATGTATAAAACCTAAGGTATGAAAACATAAATACCCTTTCTTTTAGGTTTTTGGACAGCTTTGAAATGTTTCAATGTCCAATATTTTCAAATATTTCATCATACTACAGTTATTCTTCCTCAAAAAGAATGTGAGAAAAAAATAAGACCCCAAACTGTACTTCAAAACACGGTGAAATATAATGAGAACGTCCTTTGCTTATACATTTCACTACTTACATTTTATTTATATGTTTCCAACTTCTTGCTCCACATTGCATTGTACACTGTGCTGTTTATTTAAGAATATACTTTAGAAAGGGTGGGGATTCTAAAAGTGTCCTTAAGGGATTATTTGTTACATTCTCTGCATGCTGTGTCCACATTGGAGAATTATTTATCAAAAAATAGTTTATAAATCTGTATGACTATAATCAACTTTACACAGGCAGCTCTTAACATGCAAATGAGATCATCCCCAACACCCATTTCACACTATCTTGGCTGCCATGTCCACACTAAAGCTTCCTCCTAGCCATCGCCTCTGCCCTAGGCCATTATCACTTCCCCAAGACAGTTCCATATGCCTTTCCTTCATATTCTCCATATTACCAAAGCTTCACGGAAGGTATTTGTGTCAAGATTTGTTGCCCTGCAAGATTTGTATCTGTTCTGTCCTTCATTTTTTCTTTTTCTTCATCCCTTTTATAATATGAGACTATGGGATGAAACTTTTTCTTAATCTGTCCTTGTTTTGTACTGCGAAAATCTGCTGTTACTAGCCATATCTTATTCAACTCATGTTCCTCTCATTAGATGACAATTGAATGGATAGCAAGGCAAGAAGATGGCTGATGAATTAATGCTCTCCACTCCATTCTTTTGCAATGCCAAATTTCTATCTCTCTATTTGACTTAATTGAGATGGACATTATTTTAAATTTTATCCTAAGAAAAGAGTGAAATAGAGAGAAGGCAGAGCAAGATGGTCAAAGAGAATCTTCCAGTGATTGTCTCCCCACAGGAAAAAATAAATTGAACAACTATCCACACAAGAAAGCACCTTTATAAGAATCAAAAAAATTGTTGAGCAATCACAGTAACTGGTTTTAACATGTATTAAGAAAAGAGGATTGAATAGGAAAGAAAAGACAGTCTTGCATTGCCTACATCACCTCTGCCACACTCCCAGGAAGTACCGCACAGAGAGAGAATCTGTGCTTTGGGAAGGGACAGCAAAGTGAGTCTGGGACTTTGCATTGAAACTACTGCTGCCCTGTCACAGTGGAACACAACCAAGGCAGAATACTGCCAGCACAAAAGAGGGAGCATTTAGACCAGTCCTGGGTCAGAGAGGAATCAACATCCCATTGGGGGAACCCAATTCCCAACTGGCTTCACCATCAACTGACTAAATTTAACTAGCAGTCAGGCCACAAGCACTGCAGTGCTTAGACAAAATCTGGTGCTGTCTTGGTCTTGGAGGCAGTGGACTTAGAGTGTATATGACCCATAGCAAAACCAGCTGTGGTAACCGAGAGAGTGCTTGAATCACCCCTTCCCCAATGCCAGGCAGTGCAGCACTGGGAGAGACTTCTTCCATATGGTAAAGGAGAAGGAAAAGTACAGAGGACTTTGTCTTGCAAGTTGGATACCAGCTTAGCCACAGGACGTGAAAGTGCCAGGTAGAATCCTGAGGCTGCCAATTTCAGGCCTTTGCTCCTGATGACATGTCTACACCTACCAGGGGCCCCAGAAGGAAACACATTGCCCTGGTGGGATGAACCTATTCTTGGCAGGATTCACCACCTGTTGAAGAAAGCATTTTGAGCCTCAAATAAACATCAGTGGTAGTGAGGCAGTAGTGGCCCTTGGCCTAGGTTGAGGTCCTGTACTGTGCCAATCTATAAGGCTTCAAGTGTGACCTATACAGTACCAGCTGTAGTAGCCACATGAATATTCTCATCACTCCTCCCCAACTCCAAGTAGCCTAAAGTGGAGAGAGATTCCTTCTGATTGGGGGAAAGAGAGGGGGAAGAAAGTGTAAGACTTTGCCTGGTAACTGAGGGAATTCTCCCTTATCTTACTCAAGTCCACCAAGGCAGTGTATCTAGAAGTCTTCAAGAGTCACAGAGTTCCTGGGCTTAGGGTACTCCCAAGTGCTGACATGGCTACAGTAGCCACAGGCTACTGTAAATCCCGTTTGAATACATGCAAAGCCTGCTCAAGAAGGACAGGTATATACACACTCAGACTGCAAAGACTGGAATAAATACTTAACTGCCTCTTCAATACCCAGACATAAATGAAAGAATATCCATAAGCATCAAGAACATCCAGAAAATATGGCCTCACCAAATGGACTAAATGAGGCACCAGTGACCAGTCCTGGCATGACAGAGACGTGTGACCTTTCAGAAAGGGAATATAAAATAGCTATCTTGAAGAAGCTCAATGAACTTCAAAATAACACAGAGAAGGAATTCAGATTTTTTTCAGAAAAAATTAACAAGGAGATTGAAATAATAATTTTTAAAAAATCAAGCAAGAATTCTGGAGCTGAACAGTTTAATTGACAAACTGAAAAATGTATAAGAATCTCTCAACAGAAGAATTGATCAAACAGAAGAAAGAATTAGTGAGCATGAAGAAATGTTATATAAAAAGACACGGAGGAGAAAAAATGAAAAAGAATGCAAAATTATGCATTCCTAGAATATAAAAAAAATGACCTCAAAGGGGAAAATTTAAGGGTTATTAACCTTAAAGAGAATGTAAAGAGAGAGAGATTAGAGGAGAAAGTTTATTCAAAGAAATAATAAGGGAGACCTTTCCAGATTTAGAGAAAGATAAGAATATCAGGGTATAAGAAGGTCATAGAATACCAAATACCAGATTCAATCCAAATAAGACTACCTCAAGGTATATTATTATCAAATTTTCAAAGGGCAAGAATAAAGAAAGGGTCCTAAAAGCAGCAACATATAAAGGAGCTCAGATATTTCTAGCAGCAGACTTCTCCATGGAAAAATTTATAGTCCAGGAGAGAGTGGGATGACATATTAAAAATGTTGAAACAAATAACATTTGTTTCAAACCTAAAATGTTCATGGATTAGAAGAATCAATACTGCTAAAATGCTCATGTTACCCAAAGCCATCTACAGATTCAATGCAATCCCTATCAAAAATACCAATAACATTTTTCACAGAAATAGAAAAAATAATTCTAAAATGTATGTGGAACCATAAAAAATCCAGACTACCAAAGTAAAAAGAACAAAGCTAGAATCACATTACATGATTTCAAAATATACTGTGAAGATATAGTAACCAAAACAGCATAGTACTTGCATAAAAGCAGATATATAGACCAATGGAACAGAATAGAGAATCTATAAATAAATCTATTCATTTACAGTCAACTCATTTTTGACAAAGGTGCCAAGTACATAGATTGGGGAAAGGTCAGTCTCGTCAATAAATGGTGCTGGGAAATTTGTGTATTCACACACAGAAGAATGTTATTAGACCCCTATCTCTTGCCATATACAGATACCAAATCAAAATGGATTAAACACAAATCTAAGATATGGAACTAAAAAACTACTAGAAAAATACATTTGGGAAAGCCTCCGAATTTTATCTGGGCTAAGATTTATTGAATAAGACCTCAAGAGCTCAGGTAACCCAAGCATAAATGGACAAATGTGATCACATCAAACCAGAAAGCACAGCAAAGGAAATAATCAACAAAATGAATAGATATCTCACAGAATGGGAGAAAATATTTGCAAACTTTCCATCTGATAAGAAATTAGTAATCAGAATGTATAACTCCAATAACTCAATAGACAAAAAAACCAAATAATCTGATTAAAAAATGGACAAAAAATGTGAATAGACTTTTCTCAAAAGAAGACATCAAAATGGCCAACAGGTAGATGAAGAAATGCTCAACATCACTAATCATTAGAAAAATGGAAGTCAAGACTACAATGAGATATCATCTCCCCCCAGTTAAAATGGCTTTCATTCAAAATACAGGCAATAATGAATGCTGGCAAGGATGTGGAGAAAGGGAAACCCCCAAACATTGTTGGTATGAATGTAAAAAAGTATATCTACATATAGAAAACAGTAGGGAGACTGCAAAAAAGCTAAAAATAGAACTACCATATGATCTGGCAATCCTGTTGGGTATATATCCAAAAGAAAGAAAATCAGTATATTGAAGAGGTATCTTCATTTCCATTTTTATTGCAGCATTATTCATAACAGCCATAATATTAGAATCAATCTAAGTGCCTATCAACAGATGAATAAAGAAAATGTGGTACATATACACAATAGAATATTATTCAGCCATAAAAGGAATGAAATCCTGTTATTTGCATCAGCATGGATGGAACTGTAAGACATTATGTTATGTGAAATAAGCCAGGCACAAAAAGACAAATATTGCATAATCTCACTCATATGTGGAAGCTAAAAAAATGAACTCATGGAGATAGAGAATAGAATGATGATTATTAGAGAGTGGGAAACATAGTGGGGAGAGGGAAATAAAGATGGCATGGTTAATGGGTAAAAAAGTCCAATTAGGTAGAATTAATACTATCTAGTATTCAGTAGCACAATAGGTGACTATACTTAATAATTTATTGTATATTTTAAAATAATTAAAAGAGTGGAATTGGAATGTTTCTACAGAAAGAAATGATAAATTCTTGAGGTTATGAATATGCCAAATACCCAGATTGGATCATCACACTTTGTATGCCTGTATCAAAACATTGCATGTACCTCCTCGATATATACAACTATTATATATCCATAATAATTTAAAATAAAATTTTTTTAAATAAAGAAATGGATAAAATATATACAGTTTTAGGGTCCATATTCCACAGCATCATTTCACCTTTGGATTTATTATCTTCCTGTTTTTATATCTTTCATGTTATACTCTGATATCCTAAGGGAGATTTAAGAGATTAGGCTACCTATTTAATCTAAGTTATCCTTCTGAAACTTTCTTACAATGTACTTCTGTGGAATTAGTCCATTAAGGCAAAGGTGTGTAAGTTAGCCATCTATTTAATGTCTTGCTTGGATAGTGACATTCTGAAGGAGAAAAGAAACAATAGTCAGCTTTGTTTCATTACAATTTAATGTTTCTATAAACTTTACCAGATATATCATAGATTAAAACAGCATTTCTAGATTTGTCTAGGAATTTAAGCCCATTAATGATACAATGTTCACCTGTCCTTAGAATGCAAATTGACACGTGAGGAATTGTCTTTACTTTTAGATTTTTAACCAGTCAGTAGTTGTCTTACCAACTCTCCATTTCAAAGAAAATAGAAGATCTGAACTTTTTTGGCATAAGAGACTACCTTGCCTTTATTCTCTAAGTATGATTCTGTTGACTAAGAAGCTCATGACAATGTAATGTCAGGGTTTTATTCTTTCATTGCACTTCTTGGTTTTCTTTCTGTGTACAATTTACTGCCCAGAAGTTCCTTGGGAACAGATCCTACAACAATGTAGCTATGCTATATAATTCTGTTATGATCTGAAAATACCTGAGAATTACTTATCCCTGAACAGTAAAAGCTTACTTTACTGCCTTCTTTACAAAAAAGAACAAAAGAACAAAGATTTTGTGAAGTCACTAGGCTATTATGATCCATTTTAAATTTTGTATGGTCTGGCTTGTTTTATAGAATCTGTTTTAATTCTTCACTAAAGGGGATCAAAACTGAACTTTGGCTGCATTACAGGAAGGACTTTCAGGAAAGGTTGAGTGGACTTACCTTAGAGCTTTAGCAGAACAGTGAGGAGCTAAGAAATATAATTTAATTATGCATGAGGAAGAAAGTACCAGAATTCACAGGAGACTTTCAGGTCAAGGAAGCAGTAAGTTAGCCCTGGCTGAAACTTTCAGATCCTTGGAAAGAATAACTTTATGTACACATGTTTTTCCTTGGACTTTCCTTTTGAGTTTTTATAAGTTTGTGTAAAGTTCTTCAACTGCTAAAGTACCATACACATTTAGGGAAGAACGTAAATGTACCTATTTTTAGGGAATTATCTTCTTTACTTTAGCAGTAAAATCTCTTATAGGAAGAGACCACTTATTGTGGGGTGGGGCATTGGAGCAGGCATTTTGATAGTCACATTCAGAGTCTGTCTCTGACTTCTGGCCCTGGGGCTGTCTCTGAGAAAGTTGGAAGTAGTCTTTTTCTTTATTCCAAGAGAAGGGCAGATGTTCACAGGAAGTTCGAAAGGGATGAAGGGTCGAGGCTTTTGAGGGATATTAGAATTTATTTTTCATGTGACCTAAATTCTCCTTTGTTCCTCTCAGAATTCCTTAGTTAAATCTATATTATTCACTAGTACTTTGCAAATCAGCTTTTTTTTAACTTGATAAAAATATTGTTTGAATGTTGGCACAGGATAAAAATAGAGGCTAACTCCAAAACAGTGAACCATAACTGGGTTAAATGTAGCACAAAATACAGAGATTGGTAAAAAGCAGCAAAGATAAATCTTGAGTCTCAAATTCTGTTTCCCTGGATTTGTAGAGGAACTCTGAACAGGAAAAATCTCTTAGCTTGAACAAGGTCCCATTAGGAGCTTCTCTTTCACAACTGTGGCTGGCACAACACTGTGTGGGTCACCAAAACTGCTAGGAACTCTCCTGAGAAAGCTGCAGATACATCCAAAAACATCAGGGTGATAGTGATCAAAATGGCCTCAATGTTCCCCTCAGCTTGACTAAACCTTAGACAGGTTTCTTCCCTGATCTCCCTTTTCCTAGATCATTTGCTTTAAAAAACTTTTAGTTGTAAATTCTCTCTCTGCCCCTTTGAAATGAATGCATATCTCCCAGCCCTACCAGTTTTATAGCCCAGGAAAAGTCTTTCTCAAGAACTTGGAAACAATCTTTTTGATATTTAAATATTGAAGGAGATAACAAACACCCCTATCTCCCAGTCTCTGTGGGAGGGTAGGAGACTAACTCGAATGGGCACTAATTAGCAAACACAGATGGCCTAATCACAGAGAAACACACTTGCACTCTCAGGAATAACTCAATGTGCTCCACGATTCCCATTGATCAACCTCCCCACCGAATGTTCTCTAGCACTTTCCCACCACAGCACTTAGAAACTCTTTGCCTTTTGTTTCAGTGGAGTTGAGTGTTCAGATTTGATCTCTGTTCCTTCTGCTATTGCTGGCAATAATATCAGAATAAAATCAACTTCCGTCTACTCATCTCTAATATACTTTTTTTTAACAATGGGTAATTAGCTCTGGAAAAATACCAAAAGCATACTTAAGAGAAATGTGCTTGAGAAAAAAAAATTTAAAGAATAACTATTTACAACCAAGCTTTCTTATTTTTAAATACATCTTATAATACAATCCATTATATATTTTATACCTTTTCTATAGGTTATCATTGAAGAATTGTTTAGTTCTATTAAGAGCTTTAATACTATAGGGAAAAAAGTGGATATGTTTCCATCCAACAAACGTCAGAAATGTTTAGTCCTTATCCCAATGCACCCCACTTGGCAACACATCTGAATTGTAAGCCTGAGCTCCAAATATATTATACAAACAAATTTTTAAGAAAATATATGTAGGTACATTCAATATAGCTCAAGTCTCATAAGTCATTATTTTAAATCGTAGCCTAAGGATTAAACTTAATCATGCAGGTAAAGTGTTTAGCACAGTGCTTGGAACCTAAAATATGGTGAAATCTTAGGCAAGTCTTTGGTCTCCTATGAGCCTCACTTCTTCATTTGTCTATAAGAGATAATAACAATACCTATTTCATGAGATGGCTGTGAGGAATAAAGTAGATGGTGTGTATAAAGCACTTAACAGATTGCTAAGGCACATACTAAAGTTTAGTGAGTGCTTTGTTTTGGTGTTTTTTATTAGTATGAACCTACGATCAAAATAGAACCAAGTTTATCACACTCACTTAGATGTAGAGATTGCTATTCTAACACTCCCTCTTGTAAGAAGCCATCAATTGCTAGATTTAATCTCCTATCCCTATCCTTCAGTGCCATCAATGCTTAAGAAGTTCTTTCATGAACCTGAGGTTCTAAGGGACTTTAAGCTACAATCTTCTTCCTTTGCAACTTACTCAAATCAAACTCCAAAGAATGAAGCTCATTGTGATGAGCAAGACAGTCTGTGCCTTGGAAACTCCATATTGTGCAATATGTGTTGTGTGTCTGCTCAAAAACTTTTTTTCAAGAACTTAATCAGGTAGACCTAATTCAACCCATCCAAAAGCCTTCTTCCAGCACCTTCTAATATCAGCCTACCTCAATTGCCCAGGTTCTTGGATGTTCATGCAAATGGCTAAAGGACCAATCATCAGAACCTCTAGAGCTATTTCCTCTTGAAAGACAGGGATATTCAATCATTTACCAGAGAGCTCTTTCAGTTTCCCACACCTAACCTGTACATACACATACACATAATGCCTATTTGTGTAAATGACAAGATGAATAACTCCCTTTTTCTCAATCATTGACTTCACATCTCCGACAAAATGTCATCAGTGCCAGGCAAATTTTCTTGTGACTGTTTCTATGGTACTCTGATTCTTTACATAGGCTTAGAAATGCATCTGTTTGATCCAGCACCATGTTGCCCAGACAGGGGTGGCTGCCCCTGCTGGGCCCTACAGGGTTTCCCAGTGTGCCACCAAGGACTTCTGTGTTTTCAGCCACTTACAGTCCTCTGAGAACATCATGTGGAAGGTGAGATGGGGAAGACACATTTGGTTTTTGCTTTATTAATAGATTCTCATGATAGTGTTGATTCTGTTTGTTCTCAGGCCAAACAATTCAATAATATCAAAGAGGATGAACTTGAAAAGTCTATTTTTCTCAGAAAATTATATGCAACGCCCATGGCTGCTGCTTCCTTCTGGTTAAATGAATTTTCCTCAGAGACTCCCCCTTCCTCATGTGGCTGGAACACTGGTAGTGACACAAGCTTCTGTTCCTCTCCATTTTACTAGACACATCCAGACACCTCTGCTTCACAATTGGTCCCAAGATGGGTTCCTGATGTTACAATTTAAATTATGGAATTTTTACTAGCTACATTTAAATGCAAAACATCAATAACTTGTTTTCAAACTTTCTTCCATGACATTCCTTTATCTCTTAGTTTAAATTATTCTAACCTAGTTGATTTAACCATTTAACCAATTTTTCTTTCTTATTAATCATTTTCTTACTCACATTTCACTACTGAACTTGATTATTTTAATTTCAAATTAAATTTGAAAAATACTGTTAGAATTCAATCCAGACTCAAAAATGCTAAAATTACAACTCATACATGTGCTAAATAATAATAATATTGTGATAATAAAATAGAGATGGGCTTTTCAAAAATGGAAAAATATTACTAAAGTCTCCTTTTAAGACACTTTTGGTTTGTTTTTATTAGGGTACTAAGAAGGAACTTAAGTGTATTTGCTATTGGCAAATAACTTTTTAATACATAATCAGCTGACTTTTAATCAAAACATTCTTAATGTAAATATCCATAATAAATGGCTATACTCTTAGATTTTATAGCTATGTCAGATATTTCTAGAAAAAAATAGGTAAAAATAGAATTCATGGGTTAAAAAATAGGTTTATTACATAAACACACATTGGATATGTGTTTTGCTTACCCTTTCTCAGACAGCATGCACCTGACACCTTCCAGGGCAAGTATTCTAATTTGCTTGGGTATTTAAGCATATGACCTAATGCTAAAGAGACTACACTCTGTAGAATGTAGAAAGTCTTCTTTTTCCCTAAAAGTTCAGCTAATATCCTCTAATTTGTATTTAGAAGTGAAATTGATATAGTATGTGATGTTTTCCAGTTTCATGGAGAAAAAGTGTTTTAAGAGATAATATTGTATCTTCAAATATCATTTTGTTTCTTAGCCAAGTAAAATCAAATTTTTGGATTATTGTCCCAATTAAAAACCTCTAAAGAATGATATCTTTTAGTAATTCTAAATCAAATACATTTTATCACCAAGGAGATATCAAGCTTCCAACTTGTTTTTCATACCAGATGTCTATTTAGGCCCATTTCCCATTTCCCATTTTAAGTAAATCTCAGAGACAGCAACGGATACCAATTAATCGGGTTCCACTCACAAAGGTTAATATCCATGTGGTATAAAATTTAAAAACCCAACAAATGAAATTGAAGTGTAAATACTTAAAATAAAATCAATGAAAAGGACTGTGGAAATTAAGGGAAGTAAATCTGCAATATTATCCTAAATCCTATATCAGCAGAGGATAAAATGCTAAGTCTTAGAAAGGCTTTGAAAACATATTTAACCCAGTAACATTCCTTGAGCTTCATTCAGATTCAGATCTACTTTTGCTTTATAGTTTACACTGTGCTCATAACATTATTTCATTTAATCCTCACAGTACCCCAGGGAGGTAGCTATTGTAGTTACCTAGCAAGTTGGTACATGAGAAAGCTGGTACATAACTATAACCTCTAGTTGCATCCTCTGCATTCCTTCCATTATATAATATAAGCAAGAATTTATCCTGACTTTATTCAGCTCTAGTGATTGAATTTCAACTATCAAGAAGTATTAAATGGTTATACACCATCCATTACAATAATGTGAACAAGTTTAGGCGAGGGGGAAAGTTAACCAAGCCTGAGAAACATTTGTCGAAGCTTTACTGTCAAAACACCTGAGTTCATTGAAGAATAAATAAAATATAATCAAATGTGGAAAAAAGCCTAATGAAATTTGGGACTCAAAACTTGACCCAATTCCATATATTTCCTGTTGCTTCATCCTACCTTGTTTGCTCACGGTCTGTTAAGGAAGTGTGTGTGTTAAATGAAGGAAAAAGAATAGATGAGTACCTCTGGAAAAAAAAAAAATTCTTCCCTTCTTAGAAAATAAAAGCTATACTTATATTATTTGACCATTATTTTCTATGATAGAGAATTCTAGGATTTTCTTTCTCTAATTCAATAGTCTCTAACCTGTTAAAGTCTACAGTACATTTTGGGATTTTATAATTTATTTTTCCCAGTGGTAACAGGAATGTAGTCCTTAACTCATATACATATTAATAGAATATTGCTTGTGGGTTAGGAATGATAAAAGGTGAAATCCTCAATATTGTAATTAAGGTTCTCATATTCACATTCCTTCTCTACCCTGCTACTGTTAAACTCAGAAGCAATTTGGACTATGCTTACATAAGGACAAATGATAATAAGAGACTAAATTTTTCCTGTTAAAAATAAGGGAAGAGATGCCTTCCCCCTTTCTTAGATCATTCACTTTAGAAAACTTAAAATTTCTTACTATGTTTCCTTGAAAAATATGTTAATCCTTTTTAAAAGCTAAATGAGCCTTATCTCAGTTTTAGGATCCTAAAATGTCTTTGTCAAAGATCTGGGAGTCATCTCATTGAACTGTAGACATCAAGAGAGACAGCATTCCTGTTTCCCAGTTTCTGTAAGTGGGGAAGAGCCTAACTTCTTTGGGAACCTTGCTCCAAGTTACAAAACTACCTGCTGTTATAAAGATATGAGAAGTTTGTTTTTCGTTTGTATAAAATCAGCTAACTAACACAAATAGTCATCCCAACTACCAGGTGAATTTGGGGTAAACCATATGTAAGAAATGGTGCTGTCAAATTCTCTTCCTTGAAATTATGTTATTGTTTATCTTGAGAACACCTATATAATGGGTACGTATGTCATGTATTGTTTATCTTAAGAACACATACGTAATGCAGAAGTGTGAGATCTCTTTCTATCTTTGCAATCCTTTAGAGAATTGTCTGGGATGCACATCACATTCTGATTTAATACTTATTCAATAATAACACTGTTTTCTTTCTTGATTTGAAAACATTGTGAAGAGGTTTTCTCAATTGGAAAAAGATTTTGTATTCAATTTTATTTTCCCAACACTTCTCAATTTCAATGCAATTTCAGATAAATGAAAATTATATCATCTTTACTATTAATATAATGAATACAAGCTAGATAGTATCTTTCCTAAAGTTTAGATGTTCTTCCTAAATTACTTCATGGCTTCTGGTATGTCAGTGAGGTAATCTACCTAGTAAAAAATTAGTAGTAATATATTTTGGGAAATCAGCTCACTACAAATTGTGACTGTAAACATTGTACTGTAAATGTTTTGTAGTTTTCCCCCAATAAAAAAAAATTACTGAATAGTTAAACATTGAAAAAAAAATTTTGTAAAATCAGATCCTCAAGTTAAGTTCAGTTTCATAAAAATTTAAAAATTAATGCTAATGAACATGTGGCAGCTCAAGACTTTTTCTGTACTATTATTGTTCTCTTATTTAAATATACTTTCTTTAAGCCCATACAATTGGGACAATAAAAGAAGAGAAAAATGTTAAATAGCAACCAATTCAACCATACTTTATCTAAATTAACAGGCTTTGATTTCACACTGATATTCTTCTGTTGCTTTAAAACAGAAACTGAAGTTTTGTTCTCAAAGACTTGAGGAAACATAATTTGTAATTCCACTAATTAACTATGAACAATTGGCTGAAAAAGGCATATTTTTCAAGGAACAATATCAAAATAACCAGGTGTGTGTGTGTGTATGTGTGTGTGTAACACACATCATATATATATATATGAAAGAGATAAAGACAGAAAGAGAGAGGAAGAACATGTCAGAAAGTCTACCTTATGTTAAGCTACTTCTTATTGGAATAACAGTAGAAAAGCAATAGTGAAAGAAAACTCAGGTAATGTAAACTGTTTTAGAACAATTTGATTATAATCCTCAAAGGGAAAACTCTTCTTAATCATTGTTACATTTAAATTATAAGGTTATTCTAGGACATAATGGAATTTTCCTAAGAAAAAGCAGCCTACTTAAGGAATAATAATAATAGCAGCTAACATTTGCTGAGTGTTTACCAAACACCAAGCACGGTTTTACATTATTTTCATACTTGTGACAACCTTATGAGTAGGAACTACGATGGCCATTTTACAGGGAAGAAAACTAGGACACAAAGAGGTTAAAGGAACTTACTGGTAAAGTCACTGAGCTGGTAAATGCAAAGCCAGGATTTGAACCCACACATTATAGAGCTAGAGTCTCAGCTCTCAATGTGATGGTGTTCTGCTTTTCATGAGGCTTCTTTTAGTAGACTCTGTTAGCATTAAGCTTGTATTTAATGATAGAAGTGTGTACTAACTACATACTGAAGGTGATTTCATTCTTTAATTAAAAGGATGTTTCCTATAAATATTCTAAGCTTAGAAATATCTTAAACAGCATCATACATATACCATCTCATTGTACCCTCTCAACATTTTAAGGTAAACAATTATACATACATCTCCTTTACCCAATAAGAAAATATTGCTAAAGAGGGCAGATTGTTCACCCAACACTGTAGAACTTGGACTTCAAAATAAGTTTTCCTAATACTGTATTGGATGGATTATTTATTTTGTTTCAGGAAATCTAGTCTTTCTGGAAGTACATGACTGACTTAGCATTTATGACTAACCTCTATTTCTAAGACATGAACATTAATGTTTTCTGGTGAAAAGATCTCTTGTACTCATTGTTTCTTTAAGTTGGCATTGGAGATGTTTATCTAGAGCTAAATCTATGTCTTAAAATCAAGGGATAATCCATAAGGCAGTGGATAACAGCTAAGAACCTGGGCTGTGGGGTCAATCAGACCTAGGATTAAATCCTCGCTCTACATTTACTAGCTCTATGTCATTGAGCAAGCTACTTCTTCTCTCCACTCTATAAATGGGTCAAATGATAACTACTTCAAAGATTTATTGTAAGTAACAATTTAGTCAAATGTCAGCTACTAAATGCTTTATGTAATTATTTCAGTATATGTGAAATAAAGTAAGGTAAAGTTTTCCAGAATGGAATTTATGTACTTTGAGTGGATTTTATGTGATATGAGGAAGCATATATTTAAATTACTGTATATTTATTTTATTTAACATTAGAACAACTATAACCAGTACCTCAAAACAATGATTATGGGCATCTTTCCTTATTTTGAGAGTTCCTTACCTTCAGACTAAGGCAGCATAGTGAGTTGGCTTCAGGATAATTTAAAGACAAATGTTATTTTTCAATAATACCAAAAGATTCATAATTTGGTAAATACATGTTCAATAAATTTTATATCAGACTTGGATGTTCTCCAAAGTCTAAATTAATTTCCTTAGGAAAAAAGGAAGAAAAGGGAGAAACGTGTAAAGTAATTTTGTAGTCATTGCATAGAATCCATAATTTGTAAATTTAGATTAAACTAACTTTCTAATTTTTAAATTACTAAGCATAAAATCTAATTGAATATTAGCATATGAGTGAGATATTTTTCATTCTACATAAAAAACTCCCTAGAATTCATGGAAAGAGCTGGTGTATAATGGACAGTGTAGAGGTCTTTCATGGAGCACAATATGTCTGGTTATTTTCACAATAATTTATCATTCATTCATTCATTCATTCATCCATTCTTTTAACCACAAATGGTCTTGAGTTGTTATTATGAGCCAGACACTGACCTAATGCTGAGAATGTAATGAAGGACCAGGCATACACCTGCCCACAATCTAGTATGGGAGACATGAAATCATGAAATAAATAATTGAATGTCTACTTTGTTATATTAGTGAGTTTTTTAATTATTTATAGATTTAACGTTTACATTCATTTTTATTCTTTACTCATTGGCTAAGTTATCATATTAACAAATTTTCTGATAAATATTTTGATTAAATTAATGCATTTTTGATCAATAAGTTCTAACTGAAAGATTTGAATATGTGGACACAGACTTTTTCTGATATATATGTAAAAGATAACAGTTAACTTATATGTAGTTTAAGCCAGTGCTTTTTTTCTTGGTATATGTTTTTATGTAGCTTAAATTCTTAGGAATGTGGTTTTCATTATTAGAATTTCACTGTCACAGGTAACTTCAGCTACATCAATATCTTCTCAACAATGTTGCAACCACCTTTCTAATAGAGGTCCTGCCCAAATCATTTAATCAGTTCTTAAAGAGCAGAAAGCATTTCATATTTATGCTTCTCAAAAAAGCATGCTTTCTCGTCCCTCAAAATGACTCAGAACAACGATCTTTTATTCCTTTGTCACTCTAACATGACTATTTAATTTTGGTTTTAAGATTTCTTCTTTTCAGAATTAGTAGAAATCATCTTTATTTTTTATTGTCCCTGAAAAATAAAACCTCAAACAACCACCCAAAATTTAAATTTAGAAAAATATATGAGCTATAACAATTTCATGGAATCTAAATTCTGATTTGGTAGAAATATGTAGAGGAAAAAATTCCATTTGGGAGCATTTTAGAGAAAACAAAAGAATGTATTTAAATGCCACATGACTACAATCACTTCAAGTAAGATAAAGTAATTTTCCATAAAGAGCTATCTATCATAGAAGAAAATGCAATTGATGAGTTATCTTCTTAACTTCCATTATTTCTACTGTTAAGATTTCTTGCCAAGAAGCCAATTTTAGGAAAACTCAAGCTTCAATCAAATTAAGTTGTTCCTTTAGTTCACTTACTTCAGATTATCTTTAAGTCATGAATGTATTATCTATTTCCTCAGTTTGTTCACTACAATAGTTTCAATTTTTTGAAGTAATTTCAACACGTTGATGACTAAGGCTGGACACAAACTCTAATCAATAAACTCCAGTACTGATTAAAATGTAGGAGAATGGTGAGAACTCTAGGCTAAGAAGTACTAGCTAATTATTCTGCCACGAATTGCCAATCTAGTGAGTGAAAAAAATTTCATTTAGATGACTCATTTCTTAAGAAAAAAATTACTAAATCAGCAAGGTAAATAATTACGCATATGTGGGGATTCAATTTGAGGAAAGCCATTTTTTTATAAACAAAAGTAAAAAAAATAATCTCGGTCTTTTGAAATTCACAGCATACACACAGAAATAAAATGTATACAACACACTAGATGTTAAAATCTAAATAGGTACAATCAAGGAGAGCTTCAGTCATTTAAGAAGGCTTCATAGAGGAAGTAAAGACCTTACATGATGAAGAAGGAGCAGGAGAAAGTACCGTAAACATCAGGATGCATAGCAATGCTGATAAAATGTGAAAGCACAAGTAAATATGTTCAAAGTAGAAAAGTGATGGCTGATATTTTAAGAATGGAGTTAGAATTATGCATAAAATGCTTAGAAATTGAATATAAATTGTAGAAATGCAAAACTTTTGAATTTTTTTTCTTTTTTAGTTATGGAATGAATTTAAAAGATAAACATTTGCTGTGGGTCTTCAAAGTGACATATCTATAATAATACATGATCAAAACTCATTTATTCTTTCTACTTCTAGATACTCTAGGACCCTGTGGTAGCTGTACACTTTGCCTATTTGTGGAATTGTCATTTCATGATGTAACTGGCTGAGTGGGGTAGGTCATATTCTAGTTTTTGTGGTATCAAAATTGTTAGGATAGATAGATTATGTTTTGGGCTTAGCCACAGGCTGAGAACATGGGCATCCTAAGTATGTGTATGTCAGGTCTGCTTAGGGAATCCAGTTGTCTACTCTAGCTGTCAGAAAGCAGGTATTCCAAAATAAATACTTTGATCAAAAAAAAAAATTATTGGAAACAAAGGCAAAATGAGTGAAAATCTAGAGAAGAAAACAATTATCCTGTTGTCTTCAAACACAAACAGGAATGTTAAGGATACAGGGAGGTTTGAAAGCACCTGGGCAAAAGCAAAAAATGGAGATAATTTATTTTTCAATATAAGCTTAGTGAAATGAAGAATAAATGAAGCTTATTGACTTTGAAAAATCCACAGATAGGAAAACCTTAGCGGCCAGAACCATAATTCCACCCTGTTCTGATACCCTAAACTGGTAAAGAAATATTCCAGATCTTTATCCCCAAAATGGAATGAAACAGAAGAAATCTCTCAAAAATAATAGCCTTTCACAATAATAACAACATGGAAACTAAGCATTCACAATTTCACCAGTCTGCTCATCAGCACAGAGCATTAGATTAGCTCCCGCAGAGAGCCTTAAGAGCCTCACTCCACACAAGTCCTGGCAGAAGAATGGGGACTGTGTGTCACATAAAGGTTTTCTTGACAGACTGCTACCCTGGGGGAATCCAGTATCCCAAATGTAAGGCCTTGGACTTGACCACCTGGTCTTATTTTCAAAACTTTCCAAATTAGTAACTGTGAAAAATTCAGAACTTTCGATAATGAATTATTCAAACTAAACTTTCCAAAATTCAAAAACAGAAATAGAGAAAAACATCATTCATTTAACAAATATTTATTGAGCTTTATTAGCATAGAAATAGTATACACATAGAAACCTCATATGTATCTTAGCTTGTCATATTTCTACTTTGCTCAATTTTTAATATTTCCTATTATAGTACTTTTGATTACATGCCAGATATTTTCATTTAGGTTGAAATGGAATTTTATCATTTCGTCTTCTGTCCAGGATCAATTTGGAAAGTAGGAATAATAAATCCATAGAGGCAAAGTTTTCAGGGAGCCAAAGAGTGAAGGAGCATTCTTTCCATTAAGTGGTAGCACAGAAGTTCTGTTTTTAAGATGCACGGATTTCCTCAGAGGTCAGTACAAGATCTCCCAGGGCATCATGTAGGCTGAGAGAGAGAACTGATCATGCCTTCGGTTACTTTGCTGCACATCTCTGAGGTATTCAGAGAAATATCAGATCTGACACTTATGAAACTAGAGGCTCAGAGACTGCAACGCTTCCCTGGAGCATCAATACTGCAGGAGACGTTTGGAGGAAGCTCCTCTCCCATCTGTCTCCTAGCACACAGGAAAAATGAAGGCGCACATAAAAATGTTTGATATTTAATGAGCAGAAAGGATTACTGCAAGTTGAGATCATTACTACAGGTTTACCATTCTTGAATTAATATCATTTTTGTCCTATCAAACTCAGTTAATATTCAAAAATAAAACCTTCAATTTTAGTTAAAATATGACTAGTCAAGAATTTCTAGTAGACAAATATTTATCTTTAAATTTTTTAAATGTTTCAATTAGCACATAATTGTACATATTTATGTACACAGTGATAATTCTATATATATAATATATAGTAATCAGATAAGGGTAATTAGCATATCCTTCATCTCAAACATACATCATTTCTTTGTGTTGGGACCATTCAATATCCTCTTTCTAGCTATTTGAAACTATATATTATTGTTAACTATAGTCATCCTATAGTGCTATAGAACACCAGAACTTATTCTTCCTATCTAACTATAATTTTGCATCCTTTAACAAATCTCTTGCAATCCCCCCTTCTCACTACCCTTCCCAGTCCCTAGTATCCTCTGTTCTACTTTTTACTTCTATGAAATCAACTTTTTTTGGCTTTCACATATGAGTGAGACATGCAGTGCTTAACTTTCTGTTCCTGGCTTATCTCACTTAACATAATGTCCTCCAGTTCCATCCATGTTGTGGCAAATGAAAAGATTTCACTCATAAAAGAGCAATTTATCGTTTATTTCAGTTCCATCTCTAAGCAGAACTATGTTTAAATGGTACTTGTTTTAATAATTTTTAAAACATTCTGAATATATTTTAAATAAAGCTAAAATATGATGAAATACAACTGATTATATAGTTAATAATATTGTTGGCAGAAAAAAATTATTAGAATTTTTCCAAAATGGTAGACACATCTGAAATAAGAAGATATCGACCGGTGCAGTGGCTCACGCCTGTAATCCTAGCACTCTGGGAGGCTGAGGCAGATGGATTGCTCGAGATCAGGAGTTCAAGACCAGCCTGAGCAAGAGCGAGACCCCATTTCTGCTAAAAAAATACAAAGAAATTAATTGGCCTACTAAAAATATATAGAAAAAATTAGCCGGGCGTGGTGGTATATGCCTGTAGTCCGAGCTACTAGGGAGGCTGAGGCAGAAGGATCGCTTGAGCCCAGGAGTTTGAGGTTGCTGTGAGCTAGGCTGACGCCACGGCACTCTAGCCAGGGCAACAGAGTGAGACTCTGTCTCAAAAAAAAAAAAAAAAAAGATATCGTTTACAATCCTATTTGTCTTTTTAAATACGCATAGCATAGTACGTATGATTCCATTTATATTTCCCTTTCAAAAGATTATATATGTGTATTATATCTATTTATCTTTGAGTAAATGCATAGTAGAAGATCCAGAAATACACACAACAAACTATTAATAGTGGTTACTGCTGCAGAGTGATATAAATTTGTAGGGTTGAGGAATTGATAAAAGGAATATTTCACTTTTTATTCTATATAATTTTGCATTTTCCAAAATGGTAGAAACATCTGAAATAAGGAGATATCTTTTATGACCCTATCTGTCTTTTTAAATAAGCCATTGCAGACATTTTAAATAAGAAATGCACGTCTTGTTTGATTCTGCATCTGTGGCAGAGGACATAACCGAAAAAATGTATGTCACAATGCCTACTCCCCGGTCTTTTGATTTAGCTGTACCACATCCTGTATGGAGCCCTAGGTCTTAAGAACTAAGCCTGAATGAAGATTCCTGGAAACTGTACTAAACGGATGGCTAATATTGAACTGCACATGTGATCTCTCACACCATGTGCTCAGAGAGAAAAAAAAAGGATGTAGTCAAATGTTAAACATTATGTAATATGTGAGTGAAGGGAAAGGAGCCCTGGAAGGAGTCTTGTGAAGTAAAAATGTAAGGAGTGGGAAGAAAATCAGAAAAGTCAATCTAGATGTCTTCAAAATATTGGGTATATTGTCCTGTTGCATCCAACAGGATATAGAAGCCACAATGCCTATCAAAATATCTTCCTCGTGGGCAACACACAAAACCAAACAATGCAAAAAACTCGTAAGTGTTTGAGTCCATCTGACATTAGGCTTGATATTGCACATTTTGGAGTTCTACAGATTATAAGATAGCTTCCTCAATTATAGTGACTCTGAACAAAAGGGGTGCTTTATCCCAGTCTTAATATTCTTGGCCACTTAGAAATACAGATTTTACTATTTGTGGGATTAATGATTTCAAGGGGAATGAAATCAATAAAATATTCTGGGCATATTTAGATTGACTTTGCCACATAGGTACAATCTGAAAAATCTCGAAGAAGGACACAAAAGGACACAAAAGAACACCAAGAATACAAATTTAGAAGATTGATCTCAGAATAATTCCCTTTACAGTATTAGGGTTTCTGTTATTCACATAAACATAAAGCACTTATCAGCATTGTAAAAATCAAAGTTTAGAGAGGATGAAATAAGGAATCCAGTCTCAACCAAAATCCAGTTCTGTTATTGAAATCAGAGAGTCAGACATTTTAAATAAGAAAAGAATTTTCTTTTGGCGAATTTTCTTTGATGAATTTTAAATTCGTCAAAGTCTGAAGAAGACAACATGTATGGGAATCAAGTTATAATTGGAAACTGTATAGCTTGGCTAAAGTTTATTTCATAATAAATCTTATGTAAAACATAAAAAGATAATTCCCATGTACATTTTTTTATTTTCTGCATAAAACTATTCCCATACTTAGTGGCTTAAAACCACATTTTTGACTCAGTTTCTGGGGGTCAGGAATCTGGCCCTGGCTTGACGGGACCTGGTGGCTCTGGGACTCTCACAGGGCTGCAGCTCAGGTGTCAGTTGGAACTAAAGCCTCATGTTAAGACTTGACTTGGGATAAATCCACAAAAGAGGTTTTGGCAGGATTCAGTTCCTCTCAAACTTTTTACTGGAGGTCTTCTTTGGTTTCTTGCCATGTGGGTCTCTCCATAGTGCAGCTCACAATATGGCGATGGCAGCTGGCTTCCTTCAGAGTAAGCAAGCAAAAGGACAAGAGAGTGCGAATAGGAACAAGTCAAATCTTCAGTTTAATCTTGGAAGTGGCAGCCTATAATTTTTGCCATATTCTAAGAAGCAAGTTTCTGGTCCCAGTCCATACACAAGAGGAAGGTATAACCTAAGGGTAGGAGAAACAGTAGACAAGGGTCGTTGGGGGACATTTTAGATTCAGCCTACCACATTATAAAAATAAAATTTCATTTTACTGAACTTCAGAAATAAAACCATCCCAGATATTTCAGAGGATATTTCTAACTTCCCAGATATTTCAGAGGATATTTCTAACTTTGTTTTATTAATTCATAGGAGTTTTTAAAAATATTATTGATCTATTACTTCTGCCATATGGTTATTGGCCCCAGGTGGTCTACTACTATTTATTTATTTAGTGTAAATACATCATCCTTAAGGATGGAACTTTTTTCCATAGGGCATCATCTCAAACTAGTGCCTCAGCAGCATGTTTAAAAGACCATTCAACTGTTTTGTCAGGTTGACAGTTTCTGAGTGGTATGGTATGTGACAGACCAGTAGATCCCACTGTTTTCTGCCCTTGCTGTGCTTCCTTTGTTATGAAGCAGGTCTTTTAGTTTGATGTGCTGTTGTGTGGAATTCAGTGTCAGTGGTTCAAATTCTCTGTAAGTCCTCAAATGTGGTGCTGGCAGAATCCCTGTGGACAGCAAAGAAAAATGTATCCTTGGAATATGTACCAATCTCAATCAAGAGAAATTGTTTCCAGGCTGGAAGAGATTCAAGAAAGCCAGTTGCCACCACCCTCGCCTCCTCAAGGTACGGTGCCATATCAGGGACTCACCACTGATCTCTGGTGCTGGTACATGGGATATTCAACAGGGGTGAGTGGGAATCTTGATGCAGGGGGGCCCATGTTGTTGGGTTTGTGTATAGTTCCCATCCCTGTCACCATAGCCACGACATTTATTTGCCTGATTTGCCAGTGATGACAGGCCAATGACAGCGTGGACTGGTGTGAGTTGGCTGTGTAATTCTACCTACTTGGTTGTTTAGTAGACCTCTAAAGATGGACCCATTCTGGAAAGAATTATATACATGAGTGACACAAAAACCTTCACATTTTATGCCCATCTCCATGTGTTCATCCACATGACTCTTTCATAGGCCTCTTCATCCTGATCTTCCAAACGTTATCCTCCAAGCCCCTGACCAATCTGCCCAGTCATTCACTACTGCTCATGAATTTGTCTACATTCTTGCCTTAAGTCACTTCTCTTTCCACAATATGTTGATGACCAAGTGCACAACATGGAACTCTTCCCTGTGTGCAGATTCTTTCAGATCCGTCTTTCAGGGCCACCTTTGAGTGTGGCTGCTGTGCTTCAGCAGTGCATTTTCAGGTAGCACCAATACACCAAACTGACCCCTCCACGAACCATCCTTGGCTTTTCTCCTCTTTGTCAGCTTGTTATAATAGAACCCATTCCATTTGACACACGCATGAGATGAGAAGAGGCAGCAACAGAACTGTGGTGGATGATCGTAATTGGGGTCTGGGCCACTTATTAATGCAACTTACTTGTGCCTTTTACACTGCTTATGCCTATCCAAAATATATCACTTCCATCTTGCAAGGGACGTTACTTAAACTTTTGACTTGATTGGCCTTACAGAGTCCACTCATGATGGGTACCTCTGGCTTCCTAGACACTTAATGTCTCAAGATTAGAGGCTCTGTCAATATCAGGGTTTAGAAGAAATATGGGACATGGTTTTTGAATGGTGCTGCAAATAATATGGAGCCTTTCTCTGGAAACCAAAGGTTATATATTGTAATTTTCCTATTATCGCTTACCATGGCATCTTCCCCACCACAAATGCAAAAGGGTCAGCTAGGTCTATGACCCAAGTGACAGAGCTACTTTTGTTACATATTGGACCTGCTTCAATGCCCCACTAAAAGATATCATTGGGTAAATTGGTTAGAGCAATATTGTCAAGAACAGAATATGCCACATTCAGAGCTTGAAGGAGCCCTGAAAATTCTGTACTTCTTCCTTAAAGTAGGAGGTGAGAGATATTCTTTTGGCCATAATAACACATATTTCTCTCACATACAAAGTGTACTTACCATTATCCCCATCCAAAAATCACCCAAAGTCTTACCTTTAAGCTAAAAGTCTGGGATCTTGTGATTTATATCAAGTGTAGACATGTATCTTCTGATCCAGAGACTTATAAATTTGAATAGAATGAGAAAAAAAAAGGAGACAAACAAACCAGTACATTTTTGACCTCATGCCTATGTCACAATTTGTGGAATAGAGCCAAGATAACTCCCAATAAACACTTCCATTTGAAAAGGAGAAGGAAACGAATCACATAGAAGTCACTATTTCATGGCAACCCAGAATCCTGCTAACCAAGTATTGCTATGTCCCCCTACTCTGGAGATAAATAATCTTCCTTGATTAGGTTCTGGCTCTGCTTCCTGGGAGTGGCTCTCAGTCTACAGCTTTCCATGGCTTTTATCTCAATATTCTGGGGAATTGTTCTTTTTTTCATCATTTTTTTCCCAGTTCTAAGGAGGATGTTAAAGAATATACCCTCTGTGGCAGCTAAGCACCTTTCTTAGCTTAATTTCTGCCTGCAAAATTGGGGAACCAGAAGTTATGTTAGATATTAAACAACCTCAGTGCTTTTTAGCCCTGGATGGTCTTGCTCTAGCCAGGTCTCCCAAAATGCCTGTGAGTTATATGTGTTTGATTACACTCAACTTCATTTATAAAAGTGACAAATTTGTAGGTTTTAATACATATTATATCCCCATCAATTATATTTGTGAAGGCCACACATCTTTTGGTGCTTCAGGTACTATTGACCCATCAGGATTCTGTGAGACTGCACTTCCTAGGAGCCCTTTTATCCCCCAGGAGAGCGTAATAGATTGTCCTTTTCCTTTGAAATATCTTAACAAAGCACTGGGAAGCTACCTCTTCATTTGGTCTACACCCCTAAGCTATTAATATATCTTAAAGACTCTTGATTTTATCCTTGCACCAAGGCTATAATCTTAATTTGATACCATTTTACTGTCTGGCAAGATTAGAGAGGCTGAAGAATTTTAAAATGAATTTTACAAGCCAGCACATTTTAGGAACTCCCTATTGTTTCTTTATTCTGTTCAGTTATAGTAGTAAACAGAATATGAGGTCAGAAAAGTCTGATCTCATCTCTCTCTTTACCTTATTATCTTTATTACTTTATTCAATCCAACTAAATGGAATTAGGTCACTCTTTTTGCATCTGCCTGAAATCAACCTTGCCCAAGTTCACTAATTAAATGCTGTATCAACCTTCCATACGAGTTCCACCTGAGTTTTTACAAATATTTCATGACTACATCATGATAGGTTACCATTTTCTAAGCCTCCTATATCAGTTCCCTTGTTATTCACCATCCAGTCCTAAAATAAATACCTCATAATTTAGCTTTTTGCTCTATCAGCACTCCACTTCATGTTCCAATTTTTACATATGATAACTTTTGCTGTATAACAACCACAAAAATCAATGGCATATCAAAAGAAGAATTTATTTCTCAAACATCTTACTCATTGACCCGGGTGTCTCTGTTTTTGTCAGGTGGTCTCATCCACACATCAGTAGACCTATTGAGTTTGTTTGGGCTCACCTGAGTAGCTCTACTTCAAACATAGGTCTGTGGATTGGCCAAGCTGCAATGTTAAATGATTCTCACAACATCCTTGGACCAGCAAGCCAGCCAGGGCATGGTATTTTCATGGTAAAAGGAAAGGTACAGGAGAACATGTCCAACCACACAGGCACATTTCAGTCCCTAAATGTTGAAAAAGGCTTTGTTTTTATCATCCCATTGGCCAAAGCAAGTAATCCCATTATTCAAGCCCAGAATCTAAGGACAGAAAAGTACACACTGTGTTTTGTGGGAGGAACCACAAAATTACACAGAAAAAGGTGTTGAGGAAGAAATGAGATCTGCTTTACCACGAAAGCACTTTTTTGAACAGGTAATGAATTTGGTGCATTTTATACTCAATAATGCCTATTAACATTTATGGTCTATCCAGGAGGCAACTGAGGTCAAAGTATGATGCCAAACTTAGGGAAATCAGTTTGGGCAACACTAGTATATAAATATTAACAGTAACCAATTTTGCCGTGCATACAATATGACAAAGTCAAAAGGGATAACATCTTTGAATAAATACAAATGCATAGAAATAGCAGAAAAGAAGCCAACAGAAGAGGCTAAAGGGAGTTGTGCGGTAGAAACAGAAGGAAAAAATTGAAGGAGGAAAGAACTGTTAAAGTGCTCAGAAATGTCAATAAGGCTGAAAGCTCAGAATAGATGGGTATATTAGGCAACTAAGGGGTTTTATTCCCATGTTACAGAAGTATGAAGCAATCACATAATTTCTACATGTTTAAGTGATATCTAAATACAGATCATGGATCACAGCATATGACTCAGGGCTGCCTGCCTTCCATCCAATTTGATAAGCATAAAACCGTGGCCTTAATGTTCCTAGGGACAAATTAAATATTAAAACTCTTTGACATCTCCATCTAAGAAATTATTACAACTAGATGCATATGAAAGGGGAGTAATCCAAATACATAAGCTGAAAGGGAAATTGGTCTGGCAATGCCTCTTCAGTCTGTCTCATTTACAATGTAGGTAATAAAAATATAATTAGAATAAAGCACATTAGGAAAAACAAATCCCCCAGGTCTACCCTACCAATTTGACTCTGTTTTCTAGGGGAACTTATCTAAATGAGAAAAGGAAAATGCAACTCACTGGAGATGAAAAAAACCAAAATCATAAGTAATATAAGCAATGTTATTTGCTTCCTAAAGAAGAGTGCCCAATGATGTAACTTAAAATTTCATACATAGAAAAGACAATAGTATTAGATTCTGACCCATTAGGAATAATTTGCTTTCTATCCAAATCTAATATTTTCAGATTAAGTACTGAAGAGAACGCTATACACAGAATATGCCTAGCTTTTAGCAAAGTTTTGTCTCCTGTTTTTTATAGTCATTGCAACAAACTTAAAGTGCTTTTGGCCACAAGGGTCGATTTTATGTATGCAGTTTTTATGTTATGCATCCTCACAAAAGATATGCTGAAGTTCTGCTTCCCAGTATCTCAGAATGTGACCTTATTTGGTATCTCAGTTCATTTTCTGTTGCTTATAACAAAATACCTGAAACTGAGTAATTTATAAAGGAAAGGAATTTATTTCTTACATTTATGGAGGCTGAGAAGTTCAAGGTCAAGGGGCTTATTCTGGTGAGGGTCTTCTAACTGGTGGGGACTCTCTCCAGTCTCCAGGTGACGCAGGGCATTAAATGGTGAGGGGATTTAGCAGTGCTAGCTCAGGTCTCTCCTCTTATAAAGCCACCAGCCACATTCCTGTGATAACTCATTAATCCATTACCCCATGAATGGATTAATCCATTCAGGAGGGCAGAGCATTCATGATCCAATTGCCTGTTAAAAGTCCCACTTCTCAACACTGCCACATTGGGGATTAAGTTTAAACACGAGTTTTAGAGGGGACAAATATTCAAAACATAGCATTCTGCCTCTGATCCCTCAAAATTCATGTTCTTTTCACATACAAATATGTTCATCCCAACACCATAGCCCCAAAGTCTTAACTCATTCCAGCACCAACTTAAAAGTCCAAAGTCCAGAGTCTCATCTGTGACCGTATGAAATCAAAGCAAGTTATATATTTCCAAGACACAATGGTAGTACAGGCATAAGATAGGCATTCCTATTCCAAAAGGAAGACACAGGCAAAGAGAAAGGAATGACAAAACCCAGAAGAGCAGACATTAAATCTTAAAGCTCCAGCATAATCTTCTTTGACTCCACATCCCGCATCTTGCGCATGCTGGTGTGAGGGGTGGGCTTCCAAGGCCTCAGGCAGCCCTGCCTCCATGACTTTGCTGGATGCCACCCATTTAGCTGTTCTCATGGATTGCAGCTGGGTACCTGTGGCTTTTTCAGGTTTGTGTTGCATGTTGCCCATGTCTTTACAATTCTGGGATCCCGACAATGGTCCCTGCCCCGTGGCGCCACTAGGCATTACCCTAATGGGGACTCCCTGGGGTAGCCTCACTTCATGGGTCCACTTGGCATTGCTATGTGAGGACCCTCTGAGGCAGCTCTGATCCTACATTTCTACTGGGCATTGCTCCAGTGGAGACTCTTTGCAGTGGCTCCACCCCTGCTATAACTCTTTGCCTAAGCTCACAAGCTATTCAATACATATTTTGAAATCTAGATGAAAGCTGCCATGTCTCCACAGCTCTTGCATTCTGCAGGCCTGCAGAATTAACCCTACATGAATGCCTCCAAAATTTAGAATTTATGCCTTTTGGAGCAGTTGATTAAGCCACACCTGGGACCACTTGAGCCACAGCTGGGCAGCCATGGAGCACTGCATTGGAATGCAGGGAAGAGAGACCTGAGGAGACCCTGGGCAGCAAGCATGTAGAGGGTGCTCCAGGTCTGTCCCCTGAAACCATTCTGCCCTTCTAGGCCTCTCAGCCTATGATGGAAGAGGCAGCCTAGAAGAACATCTGAAATGCCTTCAGGGTCTTTCTTCTATTCCCCCGATGGTCTCTTCTCTCTGTACTAATCTTGGCAGAAGCTGAGCCACATCCTTGGTTTTCACTCCTAAGCATGTTTTTTTACTCTATACATGGCCAGGCTGAGAGTTTTTCAAACATTCTTGCTTTGCTTCTCTTTTGATTATAAATTCCATCTTTAAGTCATTTTTCCCTCTAACTGCTTAATGTAAGCAGTTAAAAATAGCCATGCAGGGCCGGGCGCGGTGGCTCACGCCTGTAATCCTAGCACTCTGGGAGGCCGAGGCGGGCGGATTGCTCAAGGTCAGGAGTTCAAATCCAGCCTGAGCAAGAGCGAGACCCTGTGTCCACTATAAAATAGAAAGAAATTAATTGGCCAACTAAAAATATATAGAAAAAAAAAAAAAACTAGCCGGGCATAGTGGCACATGCCTGTAGTCCCAGCTACTCGGGAGGCTGAGGCAAAAGGATCGGCTGAGCCCAGGAGTTTGAGGTTGCTGTGAGCTAGGCTGAAGCCAGGGCACTCACTCTAGCCTGGGCAACAGAGTGAGACTCTGTCTCAAAAAAAAAAAAAAAAAATAGCCATGCAGTAGGCCAAATGTTTTGCTGCTTAGAAATTTCTCCCACCAAATATCCTAATGTATTGCTCTTAAATTCTGTATTCCATAAAGCCCTAGGGCCTGGACACAATGCGGCCAAGTTCTTTGCCACTTTATAATAAGAACGACCTTGATTCTAGTTTCCAATACCTTGTTCCTCCATTCTATCTAAGACCTTGTCAGAATGCCCCTTACTATTCATATTTCTATCAGCATTCTGGTTACAATCACTTTAACAAATTCTAAGGAGTTCCAAACTTTCCCTAGTCTACTTCTCTTCTAAGCTCTCACCAGAATCTAGGCTTTTCTTAGCCTCCTACTTCAAATTCTACCAGCTTCTACTCATTACCCAGTTCCAAAACTGCTTCCACACGTTTAGGCATTAAACATCAGCAACACCCCACTCTTGGTATCAATTTCCTTAGTTTGTTTTTTGTTTATTATAACAGAGTACCTGAAACTGGATTTATTTCTTGTAGTTGTGGTGTCTGAGAAGTCCAAAGTCAAGAGATCACATCTAGTGAGGGACTTTTTGTTGGTGAGAGCTTTGTGTAGAGTTCCAAGGTGGCACAGGGTATCACCTGGTGAGAGGGCTGAGCATGCTAGCTCAGGTCTCTCCTCCTCTTCTTATAAAGCCACCAGTCTTATCCTCATGATGACCTATTAATCTATTAATCCGTGAATGGATCAATCCATTCATGACGGTAGAGCCCCATAACCCAATCACCTCTTAAAGGCTCTACCTCTCATTACTGCCACATTGGAACTAAGTTTTAAAATGAAGTTCATAGGGAACAAATATTCAAACCATAGTATCAATGTTTGAAAATAGGGTTGATACATATGTAATTAAGATGAAGTCATATTGAATAGAATGGGCTCAAATTCAATATGGCTGGTGTCCTTTAAGAAAATAGCCATGTGCTGATGGAGACAGAGGAAAAAGACTATGTGAAGACAGGATTAGAGTGACGCATTCAGCCAAGGAACACCAAGGTTTGCTGGAAAAACACAAGAAACTAGGAAGAGGCAAGGAGGAATTTCCCTACATGTTTCAGAGGTATCATGGTCATGTCAACATCTTGATTTTAGACTTCTATCCTCCAGAACATAAAGAAAATTAATTTCTGTTGTTCGAAGCCACCCAGTTAGTGGTGCTTTGTTATGGCAGCCCTAGGAAAATAATACAGCAGCAGGTCACAATCTGACCAAATATAAACAACTTAAACATAAATTTACATCCTATATGAAGAATTTTTTGCAGTAGAAAGTGTCTATTTCACAAAATAATAACTAGATGGACACAAATTAATAAAAAATGAGTTATCAAAGTCATTGGTGAATATTCAAAAAGTGAAATGGGGATTAGCAGTTGGCTTAAATAAATTAACAACAAAACATTCTCCATTAATTAGGTGGCAATTTTTAACAAGAAAATATAATGCTTGGTGATGAAGATCATGGGCTTTGAAGATAAATAGTCCTGGCTTAGAGATCCAGCTCCACAATTAACTAGCTATTTGGCCTCAAGCAGTTTATTAGAATTCTCTAAAATCCAGTTTCCTCATCTGTAAAGTGAAGATTATAATGCTACCTGTCCTATAGAGGTCTCATGAAGACTAAAGCACATGTTTTTTAAAGAATAATGCTAACAGACAGTAAGAATTAATAAGTTAGCTGTTATGATTCTTATTTTATAGCCTTATAAACTTTTGTATCTTTTTAGAAATTCTTATTCCTCACTATTACAAATTAGCTTATTCCCCTTTCACTTTCTTTTGACCTGCAGTTCCATCCCATTCTCTCATCAACCTAGGTTTCAAAGAGGAGGTGTATGCCATGGCTTATTACTTGACAGAGAAGTATGTAATGTGGCAGGAAAATAAACAATCTACAGTCATACCTGGGCCTCCTCAAAAGTTAGCAAGGAAGATTCAGGCAATTCATTTAAACTCTCAAAGTATCTGTTTATTCTGCTGTAGAATAAAACTAAAATAACGTCTACCTTATCGAGAATATTAAGTACAAAATACAGACAAAGTATCTGGCACATAGAACAGGCTCAAAAGTTGCTGGCCAGGCCTCCCAGTTCATCGATTCATTTGGTCACCAGGTACAACTTATTGTCATTCCCATGGCTGTTGATTTGTCAGGGCTCATGATGGAATCACTCAAAGGGCTTCCTAAATTGATTCCCTTGGCTTTGATCTTTCCGTCCAGTCCTATGTAACCTCCATGCTGTTAACAGAGTGAACTTCATGATACTGTTGTGCTGTAAAAAAGGACACATAATCACTACTCCTAATTTTATTTACTTTAAACTCTCCTTTATGACTTGTCAAAGGCTTTATAATCTAGTCTGATTCCATTATGGCTGGCACTGTGATGCCCTGCCCAGATCTCCATCACTGAAGGACTTACAGCCCCGGCTGCAAGGAGTGCTGACAGCCACAGCCTTCAGAGATTGCATCACCTGCAGAGTCACTTTTCCCAAGGTCATGCTCCTTCCCTGAGTGCCCCACATCCAATGACTCATCAGTATAGGCAGATAAAGTCCTGACCAACTTGGCCTGTAACTCTAAAAGGACATTCTAGCTCAAGAGCTCTCCATAGGGTGGGCTGAGGTCATGATTGAGGTTGCATTCTCCACTTCTTCTACCATTCCTGTTTCATCCCTCCCTTTCACAGGTGTTGATATGAAAGGTTGTTCTTAACAAGCTCATTAAATTGTCCTTGCTCAATAAACTTCATCTCAGTTTGCTTCCTGGTAAACTGAATCTGCAACACCCGCCTAAACCAACTTTATTTCCTAGAAGTCACCACCGTAAATGTCAAACTTTCTTCTTTCTTTCGTAAGCTAATTACACTCATCCAATCATTTATTTATTCATTTATTTGTTTTTAAAAATGCTTAAAGCATGCTTCCCTCCTTCCAGGCTTCTTTTCCTATAGATGAAGAGAGGAAAAGCAGCATGTAAAATAAATGTGAATTAAACAAAATAGTTTCTCTTCTAGATGTAGGTATGAAATCCAGACAAGCACACATGGGGAACTAGAAATTGCTAATGCAGTGCTAGTTCACAAGTAACTTTCACCCTCCTTTTTTCTCCTCTTGCTATGGAAATACTATTAATACATGTCTGTTAATAACAAACTCAAGGATCACCCCTTCTAGTGAGCTTCTCCTGGCATGTCTTCTCACATTATTTATATAGATTTTCACTGCCAGTTATAGAAATCTTTCCAGTTAAAATAACATTACCTTTACTTTCAAGCCAAAACATGTGCCTGTAATAGACAAAGTATAAAGTCTAGAGTTTCACAGTGTCAAGACCAAGGCTCTTGTCCCCTCTAAAAGTTCACTGAAAAAAATCACTGGCATCAGGCAGATCTATTGATAGAAGGGAAAGCATAGAAATTTATTTAACTGGTATACACCAGAGACTTCAGAATGAAGATCCAAATATATGGGGGAAATTGTCTATTTTTATGCTTAGTTTCAACAAAGTATGGACAGCCTTGTAGGACTATGATTGGACAAAATGTATATGTTCTATTGCTAATAAGACTCAATAGGGAACCCAGCAAGGCTTGTCTGTCTAGATTCCTGTTGGCCCCTCTGAGCATGCTTGCCTTCCTTCTGGGTATGGGGCATGGCCCTATCTGGAATGGGGGTCTTATGACCTACAGTCAAACAACATAGATCACATAATTTCTTTACGGTCAGTTTTTCACAGAATAAATTTAAGTTTTGTGGCCGGCTTTCAGAAAAACACATTTTGGTTTCTATGATCCACCTCGTTGAAGACAGATCGATTGTGGTTTCTATGAGTAGCCTCAGGGAAGACAAGAGGGCAGGAGAAGGTCAGAAAAAAATTTTTGCTTCTGAAGCTGCTTCTGAGGCCTTTACTTTAGAAGACTGTTTTCTGAGCTCCAACAACAGAATTGATTGGAAAGATGCTATGCATAAGTTAACCATTTTCCTGAATTCTTTAGTTAGCTATATGCACAACTTTCTGGAATGTAAAGAAATGTCAATAAGAGATTTTGAGATAAAACAGGAAGGTTCTCTTAGGACCAGTTTCATTATTTGCCAAAGATAAAATAATGTTGACTTCTACAGCTCTGGAAAAATGTTCTCTGTCTCTCTCTGTATCTCTAGATCAAGGCAAGGAAGTTAAGAGAAGTTGGGGAAAAAAACAAAAGTTAACTTTGATTTTACCTGCAAATTTTTCATTGATTGCTCCATTACCAAATTTTTCTTCTTATGTCAAAATGACACTGTATCTTTTTAACCAGAAATAGTAGAGGAAATAAAGAGCTCAACAAATACGTAAAGTGAACTATTTATTGAACAAATTAACAGAAAATCACCTGTAGTTTCTTTTTCATTGGAAATCTCAAAATTATGCTCTTCAAAAAGCATTTTTGCATATGTATACTGCAAACGTGACACATCAGAAAGTTTTGCCTCTGAATTTTGGTGTTAACTGAGTAAAAAATAGAATTTGCTAAAATAAAAGCAGGTAGGCAAGTAACAAGCCACATCCTATGGTTCTACACAATTACTACTGTATGTATCCCAACAAAAGCAGCAACGTATACAGAAATTCTACTTTGCACGTTTTTCCAAGGGTAATTACATTTTCACAAATTATATATTTAAAATTATTCTCTACTGTTGTATTTATAGAACATTTCAGTGATAATTCTGCCAACAGTTATGTCTAAATCACCATTCCTGTATGAAGTTGCTCTAAAATTAACACTAAACTCAACAACTGTTCCTATGTTTTCTGGCAGCATCTCAACCATTTGAAGAAAATGTATTTGAGAAAATCATAGATATTCTGTTTCTGATAAGCACAATAGTCAGTTACCCTTCCCAAGATACTTGAATATAACCTTATGTAAATAGGAATTCTTGTCTTTTTTATTATAAGTGTGGGCAATACTAATTGCTTGGAAGTATAAAATTACAGTGAGATGACTGCTCTACTATCATTAGACTACCATAAACTATACGAGCAACCCAACCTTGTGTGGGTTCCACTACAGTGAGATTCTTGCTGATTGCCCAAGACTTTTAACAAAGCACTGACATTATAACTTTTACTTTGAGCTTTGTAGGATCCTGGAGTAAGTGGAGATAAAAAGACATCCTGAAACAGCACAGCAGGATTTGAGATAAAGCGATGATAGGGAGTGATAGGCTCAAATGTAATTCTAACATTTAAATTCAAATGTGATCTTATACTAATCTCTTTAACAGTTTACTGCTTACAGTTAAATTAACCTAGAAAATTAGTAATTAAATGAAGCCATAGAAAGGTACATTTCTATAGAACCTTAACAAGTTGGTAGTGATCCAATTTGTTGAAGCCCCCTTTTTTGTACACTTTGCATCTGTCTTTTCATACATTTGTATACACAGGAAAAAGACAGTATTGCTAAGAGCATCTTCACATGGCAGGATTGTAAATTGGGTGAAAATATTTAATTTGCTGGTGCTTAATTCCAGAGAACTTAAGAGCAGGCTGATGAAAGGAAAAATGAAAAAAAAAAAAAAAGGTAAAGGAAATGTTCTTTCTAAAAAGACTTTGGTTTTTCTCCTCTATTTCTTTAGGTCTTGAGGCTGAAATACCTTGTCTCATTTTTTGGTTGACCTTTCTTTCCTCTTTAGTGACACAGCAAGAAAAATCTGCAGGGCATGCTTTACAGAATTAGAATACAGAATTGAGAAACGGGAGGTAAAACCTATAAAGGATTCACTATATATATCTCTCCAAGATTTGTCCATCTTGAAAATGAATACAAAGCTTATTGAAGTTTATAAATTCTTGACACATGGCATCTCTTCATAGTGAAAAATTTTATGTGACTCTAAGGGTTGTCTAAGTTCTTCCTGTTATTCCTGTAACCAAATATAAGGTCCTTTGGGTTAGGATACTGTATGTCCTATTTTTGCCTATTAGAATATACAGGTATGTATTTATATGTGTATGAGTATGAGAGAGAAGCAGAAAGAGAGGTGAAATGGAGAGAAATAGAGAAGAAAAGAACCAGCAAGCACACTGACCTCTCTCAGGCAATTATCACTACTGCAGAAATAAAGAGAGAAAGAAAGTTTAGTGTTTGTATTAAAATAAAAATTAACACTTTGGTGAAGTCTTTAGTTTTTTGAGTTGCAAGAAGTGTAGAAGAAGCCTAGATTTTTAGAGCATCAAGAGCCAAATTCTTGATATAGACAGAGATTAATAATTGATTTGTAAGTGATATCCCCAGGCACATAAACCTGTTTTTTTGTGGGTCAAGAAGATGGGAGAAGAGTCAGAGTTACAGGCATCAACAGAGCATTGAATCCTGCCCTACCTAGCATTGGCTCCAGAGTGTATGTGTGTGTGAGGGGTAGATTGATCCCATGGATACGTTTAAAGAGTCTTGTTTGCAACCTCCACCCCTCTTCATGTCTACGGATGACGGTGTCCAGGATATGACAGCTGGAACTGGTGGGCCTAAAAATTACTTGCAACAGTTACAAAGAGATGTCCTGGTGGGAGTGGAGGCATTCATACAGCCGGAGAATGATGCAGATGGGAGGGCTTTCAGCACAAGCCCATGGGAAACGTGCCAATACCAGTAACTATAAGCCTCCACTTTCCCTGAGTGAGATGAGTTTTAAGATACATGGAGGAAAAAGTCCCTGAAAAGATGCAGGACTAGAGAAGAGTGCTGAATTCATTTTTTTAAAATCTTAAATTAGCTGAGTTTACATGAATTGACAAAGTAATGTTTTCTCCTGTTAAGGTGAACAGAAACATTTCTATTGAAAAAAGAAAAAGAAAAAAAGAAAAACACCATTTGGCACATCTGAGCCATAGCCTGAAACTGTGTTCCTGCTACGTAGTCTCTCTTTTTATGTACTTTCAATTATTTGTATTTGCTTATGTTACCAATTGGGAAACTCTAGTGTAGTCTCTAGTCTTCACCTTATGTAATTTACCTGTCCATGTTATATCTCCAACGCCTTGAGTTGGGCCTATGCACTCAACAAACATATAATAAAGAAGGAAGAAAAGGAAGGAAAGAGGGAAGGAAAAAGAATTCCTTGATTATTTTATTTTTCACTGATCTTCCTGAAACAAGAAAAAATATGATTTAAATCTCAGCCCTGCGAGTTAAATTACTTTAACTCTCAAAGGCTTATTTTCTTACCTATAAATTGAAGATGATGGTACCTCTCTCATTGGATTCTTATGAGAATTCAATCAGATAATGTCTGTATAGTATTTAGTGAAGTGTGAAATATTAATATAAAATTGGCTTTTAATATCTAGTGATTATTATTGTTGCTAATGCATACACTATATCTCATAACTTAGTACTTATTAGTTTCCAATTATTTCACATTTATTCACTAATTTAGCATGTATGTGACAGGCACATTCAAAGCATGTTACAAAATTAAACACATTTGATACAAGAACTCAATAAGGTAGATACTATCATTGTTTTCATTTTAAAGACGAGAACACTAAGGCACAGAATAAAGAACTTGTTCAAATCCACATAGCTTATGAGTGGCAGAGATAGGATTCAAACTCAGGCATTTGGATTCCAGAGTCCACCTTCTTCACCTCAACATAATGATACCTCTCACATCATCCCACGAGCTGCTTATTTGAAATATGGTTTAAATCTCCTTTGGCTGCTAACATAGTCCTGAGGACACAGCTGGTACTTTCTAAGTTCTCATTAATTGATTGATCTAAATTGATCTATTTCTTTGGCCAGACTACAGCATCATGTTTCAGTTGCAAAGGAAAAAAATATATTTGTAGAATCTACATTTTAAAACATACAAAACAATTGTTTAGCTAGACACTTAGTGATTGTATGCTGTACATACCTTATCCTATTTGATTGGTTGCCATGTTTTTATGGTCAACACCAGGTGTTACAGGAATGTTTCCATATTGACAATTTTGGAAATTCTATTACTTTTGTGAAACTGCCAAGTTTTCTTAATGTGACTAAGTAGATCAGGGGCAAGAGGCCTCTAATTCATCTGGCTAACCACAAAGAGATTAATTTATTAGTAGCCAAAATTTTACTAACAGATAAAGTGAATTGGTAATGTCCAACAGTGTGATTTCTATGATGTGTAGTTTTTATACTACTTTGTCTAAAATAAATATCTAGTAGCAGATACAGGTTGTCATTTAGGTCGCATGTATTGCCATCAGCTGACCAGGTGTCTTCCCCATGATAGTTACTAAATTCTTAATTGATTTTGCTGAATGCCAAGGATACTTCCATTGAAAATTGGGACCTGAAAAAGCCCTGGGTCAACATAAGGGAAGATGTTGAGACCTAAGTATAGAAAACAGAAATGTATTCTTTGCTATTCAGTGACTAACCAAAGTAGCTGCCTATATAGCATCCCAATACAATCACTTGAGAAGGGTCTTCACATGTAACTCATCTTTCTCCTATCTCATACATTAGATTTTCTGCCATTCCTCAGTATGGGCCACACCCTGTGATAGGCCTGTTCACATTTTTTTCCTTACCACACCCTTTGCATCATTCTTTATATTTGCACCCTACTTCACATGCACATTTAGGTATTAATCTGTTCTTTCTCTTCAGTAGACATGGATCCACACCTTGGGTATTGGGATACTGTTCCTAGCTTTTTTAGTCTTTTTCTACCCAAGTCACTGCTTTTGCTGCAACTTCAGCTCAAATTCAGTTGCCCAGCAGCACTGAGCTGTGACCTGAAAGTTCAACATGAAATTGAGAACACTCCCTAGAGCTACAAAACGAATGCCTCACCTACAGCCTCCCTGTATCCTACTCAGTATCTCCAAAGGCAATGGAAACTCTCTACTTACTTTGCTATCATACTCTTAAGTAATCTACTTGCTCCACCTTAAGAAGAAAGAGTAAAGAATATTTTTGAAGAAATAAGACATGGGTAGAGTAAGAGCTCCAATAAGAAGATATTTTGTCTGGGCATCTGAATCTACATGTATGGTGGTTTTTACACGTTCCAGAGGAGTGTTTGGGTGACTGTTTCTTAAACCCAATATTGAGGAAGAATTTTCTAAAATATGAAACCATGCCAAATATCATTAAGGAAAATATTTTAGATTATTTAATAAAACAAACAAACAATTGAAAGATATATTACAAATAGGGGGAATATTTTAGTACATCAGAAAAAGATCATTGCAAGAAATCTTGCCAGATAAATAGAAAAGGGTAAAATTTAAAAGGGACAGAGAAAGATGGGGGAACAATAAAAATGTACAGGGATACATCAGGAAGTCACTTTAAAATATAATCATTAAAATAAATTAGAAATAATCAACTTCATTAGAAAGCCAATAAATTCAAATTAAATTAAATGAGATTTTTTAGAAAAATTATATTGGCAATTAAAATATTGATAAGAAAAAATAAAATAGGATAATAAAAAGTGATAATAGAAATGATGATACCCCAGTGCAAGATCCAA
>CAUYRT010056238.1:0-87806 GCA_963574885.1 Lepilemur ruficaudatus
CTCTCTCTCTCTCTCTCTCTCTCTCTCTCTCTCTCTCTCTCTCTCTCTCTCTCTCTCTCTCTCTCTCTCTCTCTCTCTCTCTCTCTCTCTCTCTCTCTCTCTCTCTCGTGTGCACAAAGAATCATGTGAGCACACAGTGAAAAGGCAGCCGCCTGCGGGCCAGGAGGAAAGTCCTCCCCAGGAACTCAGTTGGCCAACATGTTGATCTTGGGCTTCTCAGTTGCCAGACATATGAGGATTAAGCCATCTAGTCTGTGGTGTTTTGTTATGGCAGCCAGAGCTGATTAATAGGGCTACTGCATCAAAATCTTTATTCTAACAAGATCCTCAGGTGATGAATATGCATATTAAAGTTTTGAGAACCACATTGCTTCACTTAAATTTGATCATGACATTATTTCAGCTCCTTCTGGAATGAGCTTTGAAATGAGCTTTAGGCTTTTTAGGCCTTGACTCTCTTATTCTAAAAATCCTTGTCAGCCTTAATTTGCCATTCTCTGAAATGGAGAGAATGTATAGGCTCTGGTTAAGAGTGAATAGGTGCCTTGGAGCAGCCCTGTGCATCTGTAAGCCTGGAAAGTTACGCTCCTTTGCAAGAGGGATCTGTAAGAGGGTCACAGGGATTGCATGGTGCCAAATTGAACTAAACACACAAATCTTTGAATTATACCAGATGCTGCCTATCTTACAGGCACACTTATTTTTTATCTGTGGTATCTGCTGGCTCTCTGATCTGCTTGGGAGTCCATCAAGTTTATGGGGCTGTGTTATTTAGAACCATGTTTACCAATCCCTTTCAGAAAAGCTGGATTTTTTTTTTCATTTGTAGAAGGTGATTGCTATGATTTGAATGTTTGTGTGTCCTCTAAAACTCATGTTAAAATTTAATCCCCAATGCAATGATATTAAGAAGTGGGGCTTTTAGGAGGTGATTAGTCTATGGGGGCTGTGTTCTCATGATTGGATGAGTGATTTATAAGAGAGTTTGAGGGGGCAAGTATTCCCCTTCTGTCCTTTCTTCCATATGAGGATGGGGACACAGTGACTGTCCCCTCTGGAGGATGCAGCAACAAGGCCCCATCTTGGAAGCGAAGAGCAACCCTCACCAGATACCAAGCCTGCTGGGACCTTGATATTAGACTTCCCAGTCTCCAGACTGTGAGAAATAAATCTCTATCATTTGTAAATCATCCAGTCTGTAGAATTTTGTTACAGTGGCACAAACAGGCTAAGACTATTAATGCTTGTTTCTTCTTTCCTTTCTCTTGGGTACCACTAATACTTGGAGAGATAGGATATGTGATCAGAACATGATTCATCAACAAGTGTGTCTTGCTCAAAAAGAATGTTACAAACAGGAATTAACATCTAAAAGGAGACAAATGGGCAAGAGATACGTGTTTACTATGGACTAGTGCCAGGAAAGTCCAGACCCAGTTCTGGAGTGGGAGGGAAGAGGTGCTGCACCCTCACCAAGTTTCTCCTCCGTAACATCTAGTGGGAACGTCCTAGGCCAGAGGTCAGCAAACTATGGCTCCAGGCCAAATCCCACTCACCACTTGTTTTTGTATGGTACACGAACTAATAATGGTTTTTATATTTTTAATGGTTGAAAACACACTTTTTAAAGAATAATATTTTTTGACATGTCAAAATTATAGGAAATTAAAATTTCAGTGTCCACAAATAAAGCGTTATTGGAACACAGCCATACTCATTTGTTCATATATTTGGTTTCATGCAACAACCATAGAGTTGAGTAGTTACAACAGAGCGTGGCCTAACATACTTACTATTGGTCCCTTACAGAAAAAGTTTGCTGACTGCTGTTCTAGTGAAATTGGAATAGAGTGGGGGATTAGAAAGGCAAAACAGCCTAACCTGTTTCGCGATGAGCTTTTGGACTGTTGCTTATACTCTGTGGTGAACATGTTGATGCTTATAGTTTAGGTTTTAAAGTCCAGTTGGATGATTTAATCTCAGAATTGTCAGGGGTAGATTTTTAGTGCCAAACAGTATATGACTCTTTCATATTGCTTAATTGTTCTTAAAAAGCATTGTAGAGATTCCTAATACCACCAGACAGTTTTGCCATATCTTTTCTGAATGTTATGAAGCATGCCTCGCTGATGCCCAAAGGATGTACCAGATTGAATCTGCCATTTCTTTCCCTCACATTAATAAAACCCAAGGTGACACAGAAAATCTCCCCTAAGGTTCCCAGTTTTTTTCTGTCATCACTGTTCTGCATTCTTGGTCAGTATCGAATGCAGAATATCAATCCTTCTTGTTGCTTTCATTTTCCTCTGAGTAATGAAATTTTTAGCTGGGAAAACCAAGAAATAATCAGATACCCTGTGTTAACAACAACAATGATGAAAAAAATAGAAAACAACTTAAACTTCCAACAGATATTTGGAGCACTGAAGACCCAAGAGTTAGGAGCTCTTGCCTTCTCTGTATTAGTCTATACTTAATATTAAGAAAGCATGTCAGGGCTTCTGTCTGGCCTGGGAATTTATATAATACTTCTACTCTTCGTCTTGTTTTTCTGATAAGATTTGTTTTCACTTAATTATATGACTTTCACACACACACACACACACACACACGCACACACACAGAGTGCTGTTCCTCTATTTGTAATGTTTCTTTGAGCAAGACCTATCTGTCCACTAATCATTATATAGTCATGCATCCTGCCTCACCAACAACTATTGACACCAAAGAGGAAAAAAGGAATAAGCATTTATTAAGCACCTGCTGCTTTCTAGTAGATGTGCTGGGAACGTATCTTCATCACTGGGTATGACGCTAACCCTGCAGAGCAGGTTCTATGACCTCTTTTTTATAGATACAGAAACTAGGATGTGTAGAAGCAATGTTTCTTGTCCATGATCACATAGCTAAAAAGAGTGGAGCCAAAATTCAAACCTAGGTCATCCTGGTTCCAAAACCATCAGGCCTAAAATATGATATACTGAATGCAGGAGTATTTTAAGTGGTACGATGATAAACTTTTAAAAAAACCTAAAATTATGCATTTTTAACCCCTGGAATACCAGGAAATATAGTCATCACCGTTTACCATCTAGATCCAATGCACCTTTTTTTTGTATATATATTTTAAGACATTTTACAAATAATTTTCAGAAGAATAAACAGATAGTAAAAAGCAACTTTATTCAAAGTTTCAATAAAAATATAAACACAGCAAATATAATTTTAATTCTATATTTTCCTGAGATGGACAGATGATGCATGGATAGATAGATCTGAAATGGGCAACATTCTCAGTGCAAATTTAACTGCTTGTCAACTGTCATGTATGAACCTGGGACATATTCATTTTGTAAATACTTATTCCAGATTTCAAATACATCACTAAGAGATTCTGGCTTATTATTACTTCTGGCTCTTCTTTTTGTACTTGCATAATCAAAATGAAAAACTTAAAGAATTTTTTGGAACTTTTGATTACTCGATTTTCTTGATGAGAAAAAGGCTTTTTAGCTCCATATTACAAAGAATTTTTAATTTTTGATTTACAAACTGAATGAGACTATTGTTTTAATTTTCTTCTAGTCATTTTTTTTTATTTCAGCATATTACAGGGGTACAATTATTTAAGTTTATATATATTGTCTTTGCCCCACCCAAGTCGGAGCTTCAAGTGTGTCCGTCCTCCAGAGAGTGTGTACCGTACCCATTAACTGTGAATGTACCCATCCCCTCCTCCCCTCTCCCATCTGCCCGACACCTGATGAATGTTACTGATGTATGTGCACTTAAGTGTTGATCAGTTAATGCCAATTTGATGGTGAGTACATGTGGTGCTTGTTTTTCCATTCTTGGGATACTTCATTTAGTAGAATGGGCTCCAGCTTTATCCAGTATAATACAAGAGGTGCTGGATCACCATTGTTTTTTGTGGCTGAGTGGAACTCCGTGGTATATATATATACCACATTTTATTAGTCCACTCATGTATTGATGGGCACTTGCGTTGTTTCCACATCTTTGCAATTGTGAATTGTGCTGCCATAAACATTCTAGTACAGATGTCTTTTTTATAGAATGTCTTTTTGTTTTGGGAAGATGCCCAGTAGTGGGACTGCTGGATCAAATGATAGTTCTACCTGTAGCTCTTTGAGGTATCTCCATATTACTTTCCACCTAGGTTGTACTAGTTTGCAATCTCACCAGCAGTGTATGAGTGTTCCTATCTCTCTGCATACATGCCAACACAGAATGGGAGAAAATATTTGCATGCTACACATCTGATAAAGGGCTGATAACTAGAATCTATATAGAACTCTGGAAAATCAGCAAGAAAAATCAACCCCATTAAAAAGTGGGCAAAAGACATGAACAGAAACTTTTCAAAAGAAGACAGACTAATGGCCAACAAACATGAAAAAATGCTCAACATCTCTAATCATCAAGGAAATGCAAATCAAAACCACAGTGAGAATATCACTTAACTCCAGTGAGAATGGCCTTTATCAAAAAGTCTTCCAGTCATTTTTGTATGACTGTTTCCACATTTGAATACTTACAAATCGTATCAAGTAATTTGAGCACAATAGCATTATAAAAGATGAAAGTATAATAGATATGTTCTTTGAGAAACATGGCATGGTCCAAGTTCTTATTATAAGATACTACATGATAAAGTTTTTCCTGTTCAATGACTAACTGGATGAGAATGATGAGAATGCCATATTTCCTTTTGTTCTTAGAATTATATTGCTCACTCATAGATTCTTGAGTTTAAAAAAATGCATCTAGCATATTGTCATCTGAAAAGTCATGGTCTAATATTTCACTAATACAATCAATTTGACCATTATCCTTAAAAAATAGAGTCCTTCTGACTCTTTGCATTTTTCTTCTCATTTGTCTAATAATTGTGAAATGGATTCCTTTGAAAATTGTATTCTTTTTGCCACAATGGGTAAGAAATGAGAAAATTCTTAATACACAATTGTGTTCAATGAAAGCTAAAAGTAGACTACAAAGAGATTATTTCCTTTTTCTTCTGTATTTATTGACAGGTGATGCAATACCTTGGGCAACATAATAACAAAATTGAAGGATGATAAAATAATGGTTCACTTCACTGTTGTATCTAGATGATACCATTAGTCTTTTTACTTTCTTATTAATTTTATCTTTTTTAGCATCATTGGGAATAATGAGTAATGATGAAATAATTTCTAGGATATAAAATAGCAAAATTTTTTAAGATATAAGAAATATAAGATCACAGAGGTTTTATATATAATAGATCTTAGATTTCAAAAAGGATCCAATGGACCTATGTGGTAATTATAAGACAAAATGAGTATTTTATTTTTTAAATTAGTGAGCTGTCTCTCTCTTTGTGCTTGGGAAGACTTATAGGAAAGAATTTTAAAAGTCATGAAATATCAATACTTACAAGTAGAACTACTCAATAAAGTCAAACACTACAATTAGGAGTGGATCCTGTTAATACACTGAGAGTTAAGAGGTATGGAAATATATAGCTAGCATATCAAACAATGATTTCATAGATATTATTGCTTAAAATAAAACTAACCTTGTAAAACATCAATTGAGTGTGACTTCCAAATGCCTCTGTGAGGAGCTTGGAAGACTCTCCTCTCAATAAAAAGCCATTTAACTGGTGAAAATTATAAAATATAACCATTTAAAATCTCTGGAAATTGATCTAAAGATATACAGAAAATCCAGAAGCATTTATTCAAGAAAATCTACTCAATTTTAGTAAGAACATCAAACTCTATGGCATCTATACCAAAATATGTTCATATCCCTCCAATTCCCCTTTGGTGTTATAGAAGCACCACTCCAGGTAAGTACAGCTGAGAATATAGTGAATTCCCCAGTTTCCAGTCCAGAGCTATGGTTTCACCCTGAGGGGACAGACGACTGTCACATACCACGTGAACAGTAACCATAGAGATCTGGAGTAATACTAATATCTGGAATAATACTAATATCAGACAAAATAGACTTATAGCAAAAAAAAAGTTACTAGAAAAGAAGAACATTTTATAATAATAAAAGGGTCGATTCTTGTGAAATATATAGCAATTAAAAATATATGTGTACTTAACAACAAGGCCCCAAGATACATGAAACAATAACTGACAAAATGAAGGACAAGTTAATTTAAAGAAAAACAGGCTAGGCATGGTGGCTCACACCTGTAATGCTAGCACTCTGGGAGCCCAAGCAGGAGGATCACTTGAGCTCAGGAGTTCAAGACCAGCCTAAGCAAGAGCAAGACCCTGCCTCTACTGAAAATAGGAAAAACTAGCCAGGTGTGGTTGTATACACCTGTAGTCCCAGCTACTCAGGAGGCTGAGGCAGGAGGATCGTTTTAGCCCGGGAGTTTGAGGTTGCTGTGAGCTATAATCACACCACTGCACTCTAGCCCATGTGACAGAATGAGACTCTGTCTCAAAAAAAAAAAAAAAAAAAATGAAAACATTAAATAAGGTGCAAGTGTCCTTTAGTCCTATAAAAAAAAAACCCACAAAGGTGCTAAGTAAATTGCTAGAGTTTGAGCAATGCCACATTATACCAAATTGCAATTATATTGTTTTCAAATTTCAAGTTCACTCTGCATTATTTATTGGCATCTCAGTAAGTATCTTCCACTAATTTCTATGCTTTAATTTTTTCTTCTCATAAAAGCCCATTCTCACCAAAGGATAAAAACTAGTTTATAATTTTCTTCATCTTTATTCATTTATTTAAGGTAGGCAGCAGACCAAATTAAGACAAAACAACCTATACTTTAAAACTGGTTGAAGCCTTAGTTCTATTACTTACTACCTATGTAACTTATCCCACATTAATTAATTTCTGTGGGTCTCTGTGTTCTTATCTTTAAAATGATGTGGTAGGAGGAGATCACTTATAATTCTAAGCCTGGTGTTTTCACCATCAAAATGAACAGATCACCATGATCACCATCAGGAAAGCCACTAGGATCTAGATTGCTCAATCTGAGCTGCTGAGATCGACCTCACTGCTTCACTAGGGTACACTTATCAGCTTCTAGAAAGACTTCTGAGAATTCTTACTGTCTGTACATAATTCAGTAGTGTAAATTAGAGGAGTCAATAAAGCATATTTTGCTTTTGGATATAATAAGTGGATTCTGTTCTAGAACACTTTCATTCCATCTGTTTAGGTTATACTGTGTCTTGTGCTATGATCCACATTCCTCGCATCTGCAGCCGTCAGATGCCACAACTCATATGTGAATTCCTTGTGGAAACCTAAGCCAGCCTAGGGGTGAAGAACAGTTATGTCAAGTTGGACGTGAATATTCAGGCATCCTAGAGAAAGAGTTAAAAACAATTCTAACTTTAAGGCTGGCAACGAAACTATGTTTAAGATTTATTATATTCATGGATTTCTTAAGAAATTTCAAGTGCCTACAAACATAAAGCTTCCAGTTCAAGTGAGACCTTTCTGCAGTTGTATGCTTACAGATGTGAAGCATCTGTGTCCAGGGAGGAAAACAAGCAGCACATTCAAACTGAGTAATTTAAATGAACTTAGCAAGAAACTATTTATAAAGATGTGGCCTGGTTTAAGAAAACCAACAAGGAATAGTGCGGTACCCCACAACTAGAATCAGTGGAGAGCAGTTATTACCCTATATCCAAAAAGGTAGGAAGTGGGGAATTGTTATGCAATAAATATCTTCCATTTAGAACCAGGGCGTACAGAGAGAGCTGTGTATTAGGAGCTGAGGCTTTGACAGAGGGACGCAGACAACCATGGTGACCTGGCAGGAAAGGAGCCTGCGAAATAAATACCCTGTCTTCACTCTCCTCCCTCCTTCCAATATTATGCCAGTGCTTCCTATTGGCTAAACCAATTCAAAGGCAAAGGACAACAGAACCTTGCTGATGCTGTCCACATTGGTCAGCATCCCAGAGCCCAGGACAGGGTGGAGAAGAAGGGAGAGTGGATGTAGAGGGGAAAATGGAAAAAGTCAGTTACCAAAGATCCAGGGGTAGAGCAGCAGAAATGACTGTGAAGTGGTTATTTCTCCCAGGATCAGGACAAGGGTGAGACAGACAAGGTATCTAGGATGCAGCATTGAAGGAGATACTCACTCTCAGCTTCATACAAATGCTCAACACCTGAGAGACAGGGTGTCTTGCTTGCCTCGGGCTAGTCCTGGCTCTGGTTCCACCCAATGACTCAGAGTTGCTTGCAATAGAATTAAAAAACAGAATGAATTACCTTTTAATCCGTAAGTGTTTTTTTTAAAGATATCAAAATATCTCTTTTGACTTTTTTCCCCGAGGACAGCAAATAATATACTAGTTATACACGAAATGTCCAGAGGCTAGTATGTTTAATGGCCTTGCATTGTTATGGAACCCTTGATTTTGATTATTTTGTGTGGGTATGTCATTGATTCCAACCGCACGTTTTTTACATCTTAACATTTCTGCAGTCAAGATGTCTTACAATCAATGGTGTCACAAATGTAATTAGCATTTTTCTTCTTAGATGTACATAGAATAATAGTGTGCCTTATAATTAATGACATGTTCGGTTTGATGAAATTCAGTGCAAGTACTTTGAAGATATATCTGAGTTCAACACATTTTTCATGTCTACCACAATATCTAGCATATGATAATGGTCTTGATATATCCTCAGCCAGTATTTCATGAATGAATGAGTAAAAGACAGAATGAATGAAAGCATACACCCAGACCTACCTGATATTTATTTTTAGAACTTGATAATGTGGTGTTAGGAAAAACATAAGTTCATATACGGTAGTTGTTTAAGCTGTCATGATCTTCTGAAATGATAGGCTGAAACAGCTTGAATGTTACATTCGCCATGAGCATCCACTTTCGTTATTTCATTTTCTGCCAAATTGATGCTAATTCTGTTTCCATGCTATGCATTATCTATAGTCTTTGTGATAATCTGAGAACGTGTTTTACGGCAGATTCTTACCACTCCTTTCGTCTTTCCCTTTCTCTGCTACTCGGAGCACGACTTCTTCCCAACAGCATTTTCATCAATCCTTTTTTTTTTACAATTTTTTCCTTTATTGAACTATAATTTACATATCATGCCTTTACTCCATTTTAAGTGTACAATTAAATGATTATCACTTTCCTGATTTTCAACCACTGATTCTGAAATAAAAGTGCAGTTTTCAATGTAATTCTAGCAATAACCATGAATTCTTTCACTTTTTAAAGTTTAAATATTTAATTTTATTTTTAATACAGTCATGTATACAGGCACGTGCTTCAGCCCCATGGTTAATAGTAGAGAAAAACATTTTTTTTTACTGATTTACTTTAATTGTTCTCAGCGAGAAACTAAAATTAGTTTCTTCTCTTTTGATGAGTCATGAAATAGCAGCTTTCTAGCTTACCCTTATCTCTTCCTATCAATTTCCCTTTTAAAATTAAGATATTTATTCATTTTTAGCAAAAACCAGGATTGTGCATCAAGACTGATATTTCTGACTTAACTCTCTTCTGGAACCAGGGAAGAACACTTTTCATTTAAAAAGTAGACATATATGAGATATATATGTGTGTGTGTGTATATTATCTCTCCCTCACAAATCTGGGTCTTAATTATTAATAACATCATGTTGTCTTACAAAGTGTTAACTACCCCAAAGGAAAATAAGATTTCAGTTGTTAGTTTGTAGAGATTATGGATCACAATTTACTTCCAATTGTGAGCTTAAATAATGGTTTTGGCAACCATTATTTATCCCAAAGCTGTTTTAATTTCAATTTTCGTGATGTATTAGTGTTGGTGAAGCAATCTTCTTTGGCTATTTTTTCATGCTTTAAGTCCACGTGGTTAATAGTTCTGTACTGTCTGCGGGATGCTGGTGATGGATAGCCAGAGCAGCAGATTTACTGGCGCAAAATTATTAAAGAACTCAGTTGCAAGTGCTTTGGCTAACTTAAAAAATAGGTTATAAATCTTTCTTTTTTTGTTGTTTTTAATTACTAAAATACATGGAGTTACAATGATAACTTCAGATCCTCTTCCCAAACTCCAAGTGCTTTATATAACACATGAATATTACTTGGTACAGATTCTACATATTAGCTGTTACTATTAAAATTTTCTATCTCCAGCTACCTTTTCACCCTCTGCCTCCCTTACTTCTGTGCTCTACAGTGTTCTCTGGAGATACTTTTGGTGACCTTAGGCTTTTGTTCTCACCCCTTTCTGTTCTCAGGAATAAGTCTGATTCAGTTGCTTGTGCCTTGTATAAATACAAACCCAAATATTACCTCTGTCAAGTCCTTGCCGCTTAGGCCCAATCTTCAGTGGGGAGTGGAGAACATTATCCCGTGCTAAGGAAGTTTGGGCATTGGCAGTTAGAGAAGATCACGATTTGGGAAGGTAGCGTCCTCACAGCATCTTGTAGACCACCATCCTTTCTAACAGGTGAAGGCAACGTGGGATGAAGGGTTCAGAAGCAACCATTGGAAGTTTACCTTTCACATGAGTTGTGTTGTAGGTAAACATATATCAGTTTTGTAGAGCTCTATTGTTCTCCTATAAGGATTCTTCCCAGGACATCTCTCCACATAAATAACTCTGGGTCATCATTTGCTTTGGCTGGGTTAACTTGCTCCGGAATTATTGCATAGAAGAGTCACATTGTTCTCTAAATGTATGTTCTATGTATTCTCCCCTTGTTCTTAAAGTCTATTCTTGATTTTTATAAATGATTTTCACGGGGAGAATATGCTCCTTGTATCAAGGGAACACATTCCCATCCAGGCTCCTTCCCTTCCAGGTTTCCTACTGAAGCCTGAGCACATCAAAGATCAGCAACACGAAGATCCACTCTGAGCTCTCACTCTAGACCCACGCTGCACACCAAGCATGGACCTTAGTGTAGAGCTGAGGTTAGGCCACAGTTCCACCTGGAACTCCTTATAGCTTGGGACAGTGAGCAGTGAGGGAAGGAGATGCATTTCTGGTATTGTCATATCATTCCATTGTTTGACTGTGAGGTAACCACAATGGTTTTCAGGTTTTTAGGTTTTCCACTTCTTACTCAGACCCCTGAAGTCTGGGATTTACTTTTCACCCACTTTTGCTTTCATACCAACATATAACGCTTGCTCCCATAACTATTTCATATTCAGCAACAAAATATCTCTCTTTTTTCCCCTTATGACATCTTTAGTCCGACATGGAGAAGATGCCCTCCTGGTAACACACTAGGATTTTTAAAAGTTAATCCAGTTGAAAGGATGGCTTTTCTGGGGATGTGCACTTGGCTCTGATAGGTTCCTAATTGCCCAGGCAAGACACCCAGATTGAAGCTTTAGGGAAGAAAGGCCAGATGCCTTGATAAGCTATTAAATCTGTTTTCTCACTAAAGGGTGTCAGTGTGCTTGCAGCTTAGGTCAAAAGAAATTAGCCTGCATATTCATTCTCAATCCAGTTTCTAATTGACTCTTATCTGTAGCCTGAAATTAGCTTACAACTTGGCAGAACTAAGCACTCCAAACTCAAGGGAAGTTTTGCCAAACATAAAGTACAGGATGTAGATCTGCACTTGTGTCTGTGACATGTACTTGTTTATTGATGTTTATATTTCAAAGAACATAATGTTTTCAGCATCCTTATACATTCCCAAATGTATTTCTAAATTGTCAGACATTCGTAAACACTGACCACACAGCTCATCTGCACAGCCAGAGCACACCTACTCTTCTCAGTCTTTTTATACTTCCAAACCTTCATTGTAAGTTAGCCTCCACTAGAGTAAGAAGTCACAAGGAAAAACTAGTTTAAGAACAGGTGAGTAAGGACAGAATATAACTTGTTAGGCTGGAGATATTCACAGTTAAATCTTTATTCAGAAGGTCTAAGTAGCAAAGGTTACAGTATCAACCACCACCACAAGAACAGCAGCTACTGCTTATAAGCGTTTTCTAGGTGCCAGGTCCTGAGCTAAGCCCTGTATATGTATTTTCCAACAACAGCCCTGTGGTATGGTTACTATTCGTATCCCCATTTTGTAAAAAGGGAAACTGAGGCACAGCTTTTTGCCTATATCAAATAAGTGTTGGGAGCATCCAAAGTGTCTAACTCCTAATGATTATGCTACATGCCAACTCTTAGCTGTTACTTAGTATTTTCAGTAAATTGTGTCAGCAAAGAGTTAAAGAATGACCCTTCTTTAGTCTGATCAGCCTGACAGTGTTCTATGGAATCCCCTCCACCTCCATGATCTCTGGGAGAAAAGCAAGTGCCATATGGGCAGCCTCAGAACACCAGGACAGGAATGTCACACGAACCCTTGATCCAGCTGTTTTCAATCTGGTAATAGACAAGTCCCAGGGGTGGAAAAGTGTAACCTAGCAAAGCATATGGGAGACTAATAGTTGACAGTGTGTCCATGCGCTGGTGGAAACCCAGAGGGCAGCTCTGCTCTCAGCAAATCCCCAGCCTCCTGTGGGAGGCTCACAGCCACATCACATACTTCGTGTCCCCAGATTGTAGAAACTCCCTTTCTTCCCTCACCTCATTGGCAGAATCAGAATCAAAGTTGCCACTAAGTACACATTGACCTTTGTGCACTAAAACCAGTCTTCAGGTAGAAGTGTAAAATAATCTACCTGCTCACTGACCAAGGGACTCACTATCACAATATCTCTGATATCATCCATTATCCTTTGCTTGAAAGCATCAAAGAACTAGGGGTAAGGGAGCTGTTGCTTTTCTTGATACTAAGCTCAACATTGACCACATTCATTTAACTCCCATGTGGCGTTGTCCCATGTAGTGCATATTAATGCAAACTAAATTTTCTACATTCATTGCCACAGCTTTCATCTAAAAGTGTTCACTTATTTCCAAGATTATGGTAATCTAGTCTCCTGAGCTGCTTTCCCACCAGGCTTTCTATAGCCCTTCTTAAATAAGATGTCTTAAATACTTAGCTTGCCACACCCTTCTCTAGCTTCCATGAATATTCTCCACTCTCTGATCTTGGCCTTGAAGAGCCCATTATCATTACCCTTCCCTTATTCTTAGACTTTACCTTTCTTCTTCTTCACCCCATGGTTAGTCTATTATGTACCCCACCCCACAGCTCCTCCATGAACACATCTCTAAAATCTGTCTCCTTCACCACCATTGTCTTAGTTTAGACCCTAATGGACTCTGGGCTGGACCATTGCAGTAGTCTACTAAATGACCCCCATACCTCTGGTTTCTTAGTGTCACAATATATGCCTCCAGTCATCTTTCTAAAACATAATTCTTTTACTCCCTAGTGCCTATAGAAAAACAAAACGTTTTCCTAAGCATAGCACGTAAGACCCCTCATAACTTGGCCTCCAGTTGCTTCTGGTGTCATCTAAAGCTATTCTCTCTGCCTCAGTGGGCATGACTGTTGCAGTCTAGCCACACAGACCTATTTAGCTCACCCCAGCCTACTTTTGTCTTTTCAACTTCTAGGCCCTTGCCCATGCTATGCCTGGAGTGCCCTTCCCTAGCCTCCTTTTCTATTCCCATTAAACTCATCCTCCCTTTTCCATACCCAGCTTCTCTGTGCAACAAACGTAATCCTCCTGGCCGGGCACAGTGGCTCGAGCTTGTAATCCTAGCACTCTGTGAGGCCTAGGCAAGTGGATCGCTCAAGGTCAGGAGTTTGAAACCAGCCTGAGCAAGAGCAAGATCCCGTCTCTACTAAAAATAGAAAGAAATTAATTAGCCAACTGAAAAATATATATATAAAAAAAATTAGCTGGGCATGGTGGTGCATGTCTGTAGTCCCAGCTACTTGGGAGGCTGAGGCAAAAGGATTGCTTGAGCCCAGGAGTGTGAGGTTGTTGTGAGCTAGGCTGATGCCATGGCACTCTAGCCTGGGCAACACAGTGAGACTCTGTCTCAAAAAAAAAACAAAAACCTAATCCCTCCACAGACCATCTTGGTTGGGCTCCTTGTTGGGGTGTTCACATAACCATGTACAAAGTTCACACCATACTGTTTCCAACATCTGTCTTCCAGGATCTGTCAGATTTTGGGTTGTTGATAGTAGGAATCCTATCATGGCCCTTTATATCCTAGCATCTATCATTTGTGGAAAATCCACTCTTGGCTTTAACCTATATTGTATTTACCGCTAAATTTAGGGTACATCCATTTCCCCCTAATTTATAATGACCCATAAAGTAGACACTTGCTTATCTCCATTTACTGTTGTTGAGAAGACTGAGATTTAAAGAGGTAAAGTAATTTGTCTCAAAGTTACAAAATTTATAGTCGATAAAAGTGAGATTTGAATCCATGCGGCCTGGCTCAGGGCCCAAACTCTCAACTACTGTGCCCCACTGACATAACAAAATGACTACAGTGAGTTTTTCCACTTACTTTAGTTAATTTTCTTGTTTTCCTAAAACATTTAAAATATTTGAATTATTAATTGTATTAGGTTAAATTTGGTCATACACAAGCTCCAGGATTATTTATTCAAATGTTATGGGGACAGGGGGCAGGAGAATTTGGCCCCAGTGATGTTCTCATGGCTACACAATAGTCCCCAAAGCTCCGCGGATATCCTTCAGACTCCTCCATCGTCAAGCTGTATTGATGTGCTCAATATCCACTCACTCTTCCCTTACTGAAAATGTCATTTTTTACACTTTGCCATCAAATACATTTCTTAGAGGAAATGATTTCTCCTCCCCCACCACCCAGCAGCCCCTGTCAGCAGGGGGCTCAAAGGAATCAAAACTGTACCTAAGACTATTAGAATTCACACAATGAAACTAAGCCCAAGTGATATTTCACTGCCTTTCCGGAGGTACTAAGTGATAAGAATCAGGATGGATTTTGTTGGCTTTAATGGGAAAAGTGAGCCTTTTGTTAGTGACTTACCTTGCCTTTCCTCTAAGAGGAAAAAGAAACAACTTTGGAGTATTCTTTTTGGCTATGGTTGAGTATGAGAGCATCCCGAGATTTTAATATGTCTAGTAAAACTCACCAAAGGATGGAGGTGCAATAGAAAGGGAGGTGCGTTATGGTGCACAAGAGATGTGTTTTGCTCCAAAAATGGAGCTGGATGCTCATCGTAAATGAGGAACCCGGAGTGAGCTGCACGAGGGCACAGCTGGGAATATGTGCAAAGCTTGCTTTTCATTTCCATTTGAATACTATAGAGGCAGCGCATGCTTAAAATTAAAAGGTACATGAAGAATGCAAAACATCATATAAAATTTTAACCAGACCTTTTTAGTTGCTTTTTATTCCTTTACTGGTTCTTTATTTCTCTATATTTTTAGATATTTTCTTGGGCTGTGTGGTGGTTCATTCATCCTCCTTCAGTTTACATTTTCCAAAGCTGCATGAACCTTTGTAGTTATGTATCTACCCCCAGTCTGATTCACTGTAATTCTGCATTCCGGTATTAGTATTTCCTTCTCACCTTCCTTTTCTTTCTGCTCAGCTCTACGCTCTTCCTTCCTTTCTCGTGCTTTTCAGATCATCCGCTTTTCCTTTTTTGTTGCCTTCTCACTCCCACTACCAATAAATTAAAAATAAATGCCAATCTGGGAAGCTTGGCCCTCCCCATAGAAACAATGTTTTACTATCAGTCCAGAATCCCCCCTCCCCCCAGGTACTGGCCACACTCTGTGCTCAGTCGTGACTGTTGCTATGTATTCATGGGTTGCCCAATGCAGACCCAAGGATTAGGAGGGTTTATCTCTGAAATTAATGAGCAACTGAGCTCTGGCCCCATGACAAAAAGTACTGATAGTAACAAAAATAATAATATTGACAGTAACTGCTAAATTTCTTAAGAGCTTGGTATGTAATGGGTCTTAAGCTAAACACTTTACAAATATTTTCCCATAGAACCCTCACCACAACCCTGTGAGGTAGATTCTATTATTATTCCCATTATACTGGTGAGGAAACCAAGACAGAGACACAGTGAGTGATTCGGGTCACAGAGCAAGTGAGAGGCAGAGCCCCATTTCTCAACCCAGGCAGTCTGAGTCCAGACCACCCTCTTCACAGCTGGAGTTCACTGACCTTTCCACTGCAGGGTAGTCTTGATGTCTTCATGTTCCACCAGGGCTGGTGTATAATGTAGAGCACTGGCTTGCCCTGCATGACGGGGTGTAACCAGACAGGTGAACAAAGGCTAGGCCAGGGTTGCCACAGATAGAGCAAGGTGATCTCAGGTACCCACAAGAAGGGGTTCTACCTGGGAGCAGAGAAAAAAGTTGGAGGACTACAGCTACTTCAGTCTAAGTCAGTGAAAACTTTTAAGTAACTGGAGATCTGAGACCTAGAAGGGGCATCCTGGTGGGTGGGCTGAGGTGGTATTCAGAAGGGAAGGACAGTATTTGGAAGTTTAGGAAAGGGGGCAGAGCATCATTGCCGATGCCCAGTGTTGGCCAATATGGCCCCAAACAGCCTGGAGTTTGGAGAGAGGGGCCTCAGTCCATGGGGGTGGCATTGGCAGATCAGGACACAGCCTGAGTTCAGGGACAATACCCAATATTGGGAACTGGGGCTCAGAAACGAGGACAAGTCCAGTCATCAGACCAAAGACACTGTGTGCTGATCAGATGAGCAAAAAGCACAACTTAACACTGAGGGAGAGGTATTAAATAGCCTTGGATATCACCTAAGGAGGTTGGACTTCATCCTATACACTTGTGATCTCACCTGGGGAGCTGCTGTATACATATGTTACACCATAAGCTAGGTGACATGTCCTCTTTCTAACAATCTCTCAAAAACCCATAGTATATAAATGATCTTTTATGCATAAAAGTGAATGGATGCAAGGTTAGCCCTAAAATAATGTCACCTTCACAATCTGACTTGCTTTCTTGAATGGGAAAGTAAGAAATACAGACGCAGCTAGCATGTTTGCATTCCCCTGGAGATGTTGTGTGAATGTCCCATGCATGTCTATGTCAACTTATAGATCACGATTAAGAAAAGGCAGCAAATTGCCCTCACAGGCAACGGGGGAGCTGGTCTGAGGGTGTGCAGAGGTGAGGCAAAGAACAACTGTGCATTATTATAAACCCTTCTAAAATGTTTGAATTATATTATTTTGTTTTATATATATGCATGTGTGTGTATATATGTGTATATGCATTATAAACTTGAAAAGAAAAAATGCATTAAATTTGACTATCAGGTCATTTGTCCTATAATAAATTAAAAGGGATGGGGCATAGGGATAATATGTTAATGTATTGTCACAGCCAGGAAAATTCAAGGCAATCTAACTGGCAGATACAAGAATTTAAAAAAGAAAAATAATAGTAGCCAGGGACCATTTAATGTGGTCATAAAAAGGTTCATACACCTCTCAGAAATCATTATAATACAGCAAATGTTAGACTTTATGGGGCCAGTGGTGATGCTGAGACTTCCATTTAAGCTTAGAGTATCCCCATCGCACTCTGTTTAAGGAGGCAGGGAGCCAAGCAACATATTTTAGCAAGACTTTATCAAAAGTAGCTAACATTACATGTGAAAGAAGGCATCGTTCTTATGTGCCTTTCCTTCCCAGCACTTAACACTGTAATATGTGTTTTTATTTTATTCTCATGGACCCTCCCAAACTGTCTGCCCTGTGTGGGCAGAGACCACATCTATTTTGTCCACTCTGGCTTCCCTAGCAGGCAAGTGACTTTCACAGAGATTTTTTTCTCAAGCCAGTGGAGGTCCTCATTCTGCTCTAGATCCACCATGAAATGGGATATGGGAGGAGGTGGGGTCTTGTTCCCAGTCAGGCCTTAGATGCTTTTCACGGAATCCTACCTCAAACTGAAGAACTCAATCAGCTGCCATCTCCTCAGTTCCATCAGGCTGCCTAGAAATGTCTGCTTTGATTGCTGCTGGGAAGGAAAGCTTAAATTTTAGTAGGAAACCTCAGCACTGCCTAAAACTTTTGGTGTTTCTTGTAAAACTTGATTTCTGTTCTGTTCTGTTTTTTTTAGAAAGAGACCAACAGAAAGGCCCTAAATAGAAGCAGCAGTAGAAGTTTCATGACCCTCAGTTCAATTCACAGCCTACTTGGGTGCCCAGTAGCCCTTGGGACTGGGGAGGAGAGATCCAGGCTTATCCAGTAATAAAACTTCCTCCCTTTAGGGGGCTCCCAGCACCACCAAAGAGCTCAGCTCCACCAAACAGCAGGGCGGGTGGCCGTCCCCATCAGGAAGGGGGGTGCCCTCTGCATGTGGGCCTCACTGTCATACTCAGGCCACCCTATGCCAAGGCCAGGGCCTGGACTGGACCCACAGGGAGGCCTCACCTTAACTCCCCTCCTCCCCTCCCTGATCTCTCCTCCTCTTCCCCTCCCCTTCCCATTCTTCAGCTCCCTCCCTCTTCGATTTTCTTCCCCATTCCTGGCCCTCTTCCCTCTCTCCTCCCTTTGCCCTTCTTGCTCCTCCTCCTGCTCAGATGAAATAGATCAAATAACTTTTTCCACTCCAAGAATCAAAGCTTAGGGCCCTCCAAAGGCCCTTCCCAATTACCTGAAGGCCAAAAGTTCAGCCTAGGATCAATAGCTATTCATTTGCCCCCTTGGTTAGAGAGATGGGGCTATTCGTGCCCAGAGGACACTCATTTTTAAAGAATCAGAGGTATTTTAAACAAGCGGCATCATGACTGTTACTACTCTCCTTTGACAAATGTGCATTTGCCTGACGAGAAGCTTCTCAGGCTGCCTTGCCTCCCCCAGCCAGAGAGCAGGCCTGGAAGATGATCACAGAAGTGTTTACGAGGGGCCAGAGTTGAAGTAAAGTCCCTCCCACCGCCCTAGCAGAGGTACATTCTCTGGAGGGAGAGGAAGTGTAAGTTTCAGGGCCCCTCACTTGCTCTGGTCCTTCCAAGGCCCTGGGAAGAGCCCCAGCACTGTGTTCCCATGGTCCTGTGTTTTTGTAAGATTTGCAGAAGGAATATGTTTTCAACACAGTTGGGTTCGACTGCTGTTTCTTTCCACTGCTGCTTCCCCTCCCTCATACTTCTCTGCTGAGTTGGCATTGTAGTGGCTGTGGGCATTTTCGGGGTCCAGCTAAGGGGAAGCTGAATTGGGAATGCATTTAGCTCAGATTGAGCAGGATACCTTTGTGCACGGCTGTCCATCCTGGGGTTAGGAATGGTTTACAGGAGTAACACACAGGCTGAATTAAATCTAAACGTGTCCTATGGTGCCTGCCATCAGAAGTCTGTGGGTAGTGGAAGAAAAACAAGGTTTCAAATGTACTGAGCCAGAAGCAATTCTGTGGAAAATTCTTCCAATCATGAGATGTGTAAAAATGCACTTTTAATTGATGCCTTGATAAAATGGAAATTCAGGAATATATTCAGAGACAAAACACGTACACCGATAAGAACGTTGTGTGTTATGGGAATTGCATAAAATAAAATTTATCAAAAATCTTGCATTTGCAAGACATTATCCCATAGCAGTACTGCACACGGCGGGCGTGTCTATGTGTAAAGAAGCATGTTTTAATGCCTTCCAACTATCAATAATTTTGATCAATCTTGCTAGAGGAAAGACGACCTTATCTCTCTGTTCTCTCTAATGCAAACTCATTATCATATAAAGAGAGTATCAAAGTATGCAGGCAAAAATTCCAGAGGAAAAAGTTATTTAAGAGTTGTGTCAGACAGTAATTAAAACATCATGTGTTTTTTTTTACTAGATTTTGAGATGTCTCTTGCATTTGCCAGCTTTAAAAAATTTGTAATTTTTTTCTCCTTCTAAAGAGTCACTTTCACTCCCAATTCTGTACTTGTATTTCTGTATTATTTTCCTTAAAGTGACCCCGCCCCAAAATTGTATAATCCTCAGATCCCACAACCTGGATCCTCCCTACAGGCAGCCTCACTGAGCCACTAGACAAAGGTGCAGTTTTCTCTGCCTTGGGGAACCCTGCTCCAGGCATTCCCAGGGCAGTTGGTCAGTGGGTCCTGTGGGGATACCAGGTTGCCTTCCCTCCAAGATCCCTGTCTTCCGGGCTATGAAGTCTTCTTCTTGATGACTCTGATCCCATGGTCTTTGGGACCTTGCTCGTGTTGTGAAAGACAGTGTTGAGGAACTGCTGTTAATGCTCAGTTTCTCTAGCTATGCTGAGGCTCAGTTATGTAAGTTCTCATGTAATTCTATTTGAGTTTCTTTTGGTTCAGGGAGAGGTAGGATGGTTTTCTGCCAAATCTTTCCTCAGATTCACATTGTGTTTGGGTCAGCTGATCTGACACACGAGACTGTCTTATCCCTTCTGCTGCAGGGCATTTACCAGTTTTGTGTTTTCTTTCACAGAGTTGGTGTGGACCTGGATGAAAATCTCAAGAAGGAGCCCTCTTCACACCAGGCAAGTCAAAGAAGGCAATGTATAGAGTATAGAGAAACAAGATGTTCTGTTCCATGGGATGTTCCATGCTTATCCAGCATGTACCAAGGGGCTCATTCTAAAGGGAGCTACCTCTATGATAAAACAAATGAGATGGCAATAAAATACACAGAATTCAGTGTGTTGATGACTTTTAGCATGTGAATGCTTAGAACTAGCATATACTCTCCACCTCTCTGTGGAACTTTACAATGTAGAAGCAAAACCATGATGACTGTTGGAATGAGGCACCCCATGGTTCAAATCCCTACCCAGCAACTTGCTAGCTAGGTGATCTCAAAGCATGCCCAGTGCCTGTCGGGCACACAACAGTTGGACCTGTTTCTCCTGCATGGCTTCTCATTAGTCATGTCTAGATATACAGAAATATTGAAACTGTCAAAGGATAGCAAAACTGTCCAGATGATCCATTCCTGACTTAATGGAGCAAAATTATCCACAGAGACCTGAAAATCCTTTAGCGAAATTTTCAGAACAATGTGCTATTTCCTCAAGCAGGGGAAATGTATTCTCCCATCTCTGGATTTGAACCCAACATCATAATAGAATGTCATTGGCAATTTTGCATTAGCCGTTTTAAATTCAGTACTTAACAAATAAATGAATAGAAATTGTATACTTTTTGCTGAAGTTAGAAGGAGGCAGACATAATAGGATAATATCCTGTGGTAATGCTTAATGAATTGTGTTATGAGCATATTTATATTTGAAGAGGATCTATCTCTTTTATTTGTGTTTTTTTTTCCCTGTAATGCCATCAATGAGGCACAGCCAGTTAGTGTGCCTGGGTTCCCGGTTCACAGAGATATAAAGCAGGAAGGAGCCTATGCTCTGCAGAAAAGCCTGGGAAAATAAGTTGGTTATGATCCTGGCTCTCGTGGACTTTGAATTTTTTTTTTTGTCACCTGTGTTTCACAGCCAGGCTGTGCCATTTTCACTGGCTTCATTGCCCAGGAAACACACCTAACTGCAGGACTGAGCACAGCAGGGTGCCCAGGGCACTAGGATTAGGGCCAGCGGGTGACCTTAGAAAGGAGATCAAAGCCCATCTCCTCACACTGGTGGGCTATAAGGAGGCACCAGTAACGTTGTCTCATGGTGGCTGATTTTTAAAAAGCATTTTCATCTTGTAGAGGTCAAATAATCCTACCTTCAAGTAAAACTTTTATCTAATTTTTATCCTTCTTGTATACCTTTTTCTTTAAAAAAGAATAAACTACATCAAAGAGAATTCTGTAATTGCCTAATATTGTATAATCACATACAGATATTGATAAAACTTTCTACTGGCCTAACTCCTTCCTTTCGTAATTTAAATGTATTTTGTCTCATTTATGTGACACTTTAAAACAAAGTTCACCATTGTTAATTCAGTACTAACTCTTACCTGAAAATATTACAGCAATAAAAGGTTTTTGGGTTGGGTTTTTTTTTTTTTAGAGAAATAGGATAGCATAACGTAGAACTGAAAACAATGTGATATTTGGATCTTGAACAAGTCTTTTACGTCTTTGAGTCTCAGTTTCTATCTATAAATTGTGAATGATGATAATGTCTACCTCTCCAGGCTATTATGACAATCAAGAGAAATTATGTTTATGAAAACTACCCAATTTAATTGAGCTACATTCATCTCATTTATGAAAGAATTGAGGTAGCTTAAACCACCACATATAATAATAGTAAAATATTTTTTAAAGAATTTTAAATTCAGTAAAAAATACTAATAAGAGCAGATAGTCAAAACCACAGGGTAAAAAGAATCATGAATAAGCAGGTCATAAGGGCCTATGTAGTTGCTGTAGTCAAACCATAAGTAACCTTTCTGGTAGCCAAAGAGGGGACAAAAGGAAATAATAATCAGTAATGTCCTAAATTCACATCATTAGAGAAAAAAATCATACCCTCTCCTCAAGTAGTATAAAACTTCACAGGTCACTACATTTTAAAGAAATTTCTCCCTTGGGGCCCCCTATAGAGGGCACATAAAGAGCTATCTAAATGTTAAGTAATGAGCATTATAATTTACAGTGTTCCCACTGAACTGCTGCTGCCTAAAAATAATTTTAAGTGTCTTCTAATTGTTCTTATTCACAATAATGTAATAACTGTCAGAGTAGTTACATTTCAGAAAGAAGTTTTCTCCGTATGTTGGAATAATTCTTATCTTCAGTGTCAAGCACAAGACACAGTGGGCTCCGATGGGAGGAAACAAGCCACCTTGTCCACGTAGCTAACACTCAACCTAGACAGAGTCTTTTTGGTGCTTTCCAAGCCATCTGTCAAGAAACGCTCTGCCTTCATTTTGCCTAACACTTCACTTATTATCATCACCTGTTGCTCTGTTGGACTACAGAGCATAACCCTAATTCTTGGGAGGATTGTATGTTTTCACTTGATTTTCACTTATTAAACTGGCTTTGCATTAACAAATAGGATAATCTTTGCACTGGTCAACCTTAGCAAATAAACAAAAGACCCTGTTCTTACCAAAAGCTAAAAATTTCACAGGTAGTTATGGTCATTACAGATCATATGCTCTCAGGATCAAGAATAAACATATATAATTATATTTTTAAAAGAATTTCCTCTTTCTCTGTTGTAGAGAATAAAATAATCTCTGGGAACATGAACTTACGGCTATGACTAACTATAGTAATATCACAATTTTCCTTTTTGCCCCGTGATACCTTTAGAATGTGAACGGCATTACCCTCTTACTCGCACCAGGCACAGAGCTTTAGAGAGCGTGTTCCGTATGCAGCTATTAAACTTTGAAGACGTACTCCATGCAAATGTGCTACTTTAAGAAATGTAAGATACTGCAGTTGTGAATTTTATGTCTCTTAAACTTGGGGGGAAAAAAACCTTCAGATAACGTCCCACACAATAGGAAGTGTTCCTTGTAATTGATTCCTCGTCCTTGGAAGCACACCTTTGCAGAGTAGAGGAGAAGCGCTGGAGCACCACACTCGATCTTTTAACAGAGAATTCCTGCTACTCAAGAAAGGCTGCCAGTATTGCTTCTCTTTTCCCCTTTCGCCATTTATCATAATCCTCCCAATATCTGTTGGGCACTAAGTATTGTTCTTAACACTTTCCTGGGCACTTTGTATGTGTTGTCTCACTTAATTTTCAAGATAACCCTGAGGGGGTGCCATTATTATCCCCGTCTTACAAATAAGGAAATTGTATAAAGAGAAGTTAAATAACTTGCCCAAGAGCACATTGAAGGCAGAGGTAGAATTTGAGCCCAGACAATTTGGTCCCAGAACGTCCCCTCTTAACGGGGTATGCATGCATTAGTTCATTCATTCATTCATACAAGCATTAATAACTATCGCCACCCACCCCTGCCGGTCACTAATCTAGATGTGAGGAGGATTCAGCAGTTACCAATGCAGTCTTCTCCCTCACAGAGTTTATTCTCTAAAGGGGGACACTGATAAGAAAAAGGTCAACTACATACTGTAAGTTCAGAGCAGGATCACAATAAATCAGGTAACGGGTGGAGAACCATGGAGGGGGCTATTGGCTGGTCAGGGAAGGTCTCTCTGAGGAAGTGGCATTTGATCAGAGGCTGAATGATGTGCAGAAGCAAGGCATGTGAGATTGGGGTTGGGGAGACAGTATAATCCAGGTAAAGGCTACAGCAAAGACACAGGCCCTGGAGTCCCAGAGGGTTATGGTGTGCCCCAAGAACAGCAGGAAGGCCAGTGCGGCTGGAGGCAATTAAGCAAGATAAGAGTGAATAGAGCTGAGATGGGAGAAACAAACAGGCAGAGGCCAGACTGTTGGCCACAGTGGTAGGTTTGATTTTATTCTAATATGATGGGCATTCTTGGAGGTTTGAAGCTTGGAATTAAAAATTTTTTTTCTCCCAACTCCACCCTGTTAACTGTTACAATAAGGCTAATGTTCATCTTTTCTAATGTAATTCAATTTGTTAACACTATATTTGTTTCTCTATGATCTCTCTTAATGTTAACTTGCAATTTCCTTTGGTTTCCAGTGGTCTCTTCATTGAAATTCTGTTTGTGGTTGTCCTTTATACTTGTCTATAACCTGAGTGGATCAGTTCTGGTCACTGCAGCTCAAGAAAGTCAGAGCAGAGCTGAGAAAGGTCCAGAGAAGGGCAACTTCAGTAACTGAGCAGAGGGGCCTGCTGCCAGCCTTAAAGGATTAGGGCTTCTCCATCAGAAAGACTAGAGCTAAGAAGGGACACAACAAAGTGTCTGTAAAAATATGAAAAGTTAACAAAGACTTGTTTGCCAACTCCCAGAAAACAGGTATAGTATAACCTGGGAATACCTTTGAAACCTGGAAGAGACCACTGATGAAGAATAAAATATTTGTTCTTCTGCACAAATGATGATTCTTACTCGGGGTCATCCAGAGTTGCAAGGGTTAGATATATAAGTAGGTTCAGGAGGGGAAGAGATTCATTAGCAGATAGTAGGGTCATCTAGGCCATTAAATAAAATTAATTTTTCTTTGTGAATAGTTTCAAATATTTCTAATAAACTTATAGAGAAGAGAATAATGAATCCCATATAGCCATCCCCCAAATCTAACAATTATCAACATTTTTTCATACTGGCTTCATTCATTGCTCCTATACCATTAAACCTGGTCTCATAGCATGTAAATTCCATATTACACCCCCACAAATATTTCAGAAATAGAATACCAGGCTCAAAAATTTATCTAACCCAAATGAGGGATTTTCTTAGTCTTGTGTTGTTACAATGCCATTGTAAATAATGGTATTTGTAGAAAAATAAAATGAATATTTCAAAGCAAACATCTTGGGGTTTCCCTTGGCCAACATTGACTATATTTTAGTTATATTTACTTATGGCTTATACATCCAAAAGTATATCCCCTCCCCATTAACTTTTTACTACATAGGACTAAATTCCATATATTTATCTTAGCAGTGGATTCTACAATTACATGTTCTAGAAAGCAGGATAATAATGAGGAAGAAGACATGGAGGAAGGTGGCAGCTACGATTTAGGGAGCACTTTTTCTGTGTTAGGTTATATGTACATACATACATCACACTTAATTTTCACCTCAACTATTCAGGGTAACTATCACAACCCCCATTTTACAAATGGTGAAATTTGAGTTCAAAGAATCAAATTTTCCCCAAACAATAAACCAGTGATGGGCTGAGCCAGGACTAAAGGCCAAAGCTGTTTTATCCTTGCCATCCTCTTATACCATACCCTCCATGGGTAATTATCTATAGATATGATCTTCTGTCCTCCCAGTAAGGTAGCCTGTCAGTCAACATTTGAATACATTACTTTCCACTTCTATTGAGAATATCAAGCATATTCCCATTTTAAGAGGCTAGAGCATGTATTCCTCACCTTCTACTTTGATTATCTCAGTGTGGAATCCTCTTCGCCCATACGCACTAAGCTGTGGGTGTCGATCCACTGTCTAGGAAGTCTTTTTCCTACTACAATCCATGTCATCCTTCACTCATAGTACAGCAGGATCTACTGCCTCCCAGCAGGAGGGAGATAACTGCATTATTCTGTGTTTGTTTCTTCCTTCCAGCCAGGGTTGAGTTGCCAACCAATCTAAAGCTTTTGTTCATGTAGATGTCTAAAGGAAGAACATTCCAGACAAAACAAAGGCCCGGGAACAGGGCCGGCCTGTCTGAGAAATAGCAAGTATACAGGTATAGTTAGAGTGAGCCATCAGAACATTATAGAATATGAATCAGCCAGAGATATAGGCAGGAGCCAGATTCTGTTAGTTATCTAATGCCACATTAATGCTAGATAACAAACACAAAATCTCAGAGGCATCAAATAATAAGCACTTATTTATCTCACAAGTCTGTGGGGGTCAGCTGCTCTAGAGTGGACTTGTTCATATATCTATGGGCAGCTACAGGTTGGCTAGATAACTGCTAGTCTTACCTAGGCTTGCTCACATGTCTGGGGTTAGGTGGCTACTGGGTGATCTAGGACAGCCTTAATTGGGAAGACAGGTAACTCTGCTGTGCTTCACATTCTCACCTCATGTGGGGACAATGGGCTACACTGAAGATGTCTTCCTCCTGGCAGTGATAGAGGACAAGAATGTAAGCAAAAACACATAAGGTTTCTTGAGGCCTAGCCCCAGAACCAATACATTGGCACTGCTGCTACATTGTATTGACCAGAGAAAGCTACGAGGCCATCTTAGAAAATAGGTGTGTAAATACTGCAAAGTTACATGGAAAAGGCTGTGGATACAGGGATGGAAAAAATGGGACCTCTAATGCAAATAATCTGCCATATAGATCATTTGGACCAAGGGAGAGTATGGACCTTATAGTACTCTGTAAAATTTTAGACTTTTGAAATTTATGGAGACTTATTTTATGGTTCCAGTTGTTCTATCTTGGTAAACATTCTGTATGTACTTGAAAAAAATGAGTATTCTTGCAACTGTTTCAATACTATGCCAAACTACAGAATACAGTTGGTCTAGTATCTGATAAGTGTCAATTATGTAATTTGATTTTTTTTTTTTTTTGCCTATTTACCAATTACTGATAAAACCTCCAAATGTAATTAGGGACTTTCCTCTTTCTCACTTTAGTTCTGTAAGATATTGCTTCATGTATTTCAAGGCTTTTCACTGGATATAGAACTCTGGTTTGATGGTTGTCTTCTTTCAACACTTTGAAAATTGCATTCCATTGTTCTCTGACCTCCATTTTTTCAGATGAAAAGTCAGTAGAAATATTTTTATTTCCGTCAACATAATATGCTCTGTCTTTTCCTGGTTGCTTTTAAGATATTTATCTTTGTCTCTGGTTTTTAGAAGTTTGATTCTTACATGTCTAGTGTGTTTTTCTTTGAATTTATCCTAATTCGGATTCATTGGGTTTCTTCGATCTCTCAGTTAATGTTTTTCATCGAATTTGGGAAATAGTCAACTATTGTTTCTTCAAACATTTTTGCTCTTCGTGTTCCCACTGCTCTCTTTCTAACCCTCTAGGCTTATATGTGTTAGGCTACCTTCTATTTTTTTCTCATGTCACTTAGGAAGTATTTTATTCTCTTATTTCTCTATATTCTACAAATTGGATAACTTTTATTGATCTCTTTTCAAGTTCACTGACACTTTCTTCTGTAGCATTAAATCTTCTCTTAAGCCAATATAGTGAATTTTTCATTCCAAATACATTTTTTGGTTCCAGAATTTTCATTTTGTTCTTTTTTTTATATAGTTTACATTCTTTTTCTGAGAGCTTCATTTGTGTACTCCCCATTGCCTCCATCTTTTTCTTTAAATTCTCTAACATATTTTTTATAGCTGTTTCAAAGCCTTTTCTTGTTAATTCCAACATCCAAGTCATTTCAAATTCTGTTTCTATAGGTTATTTTTTCTTTTGGCTGTAGCTCAAGCTTTCCTATTTCTTTCCATGTCTAGGAGTTGTTATGCTGAACCTTATTAGGATAACATTGAATGGAGTCTGGATAATTCTATAAAGGGTGTTGGATTTTATTCAGTCAAGCAGCTAATATCTTGTAAGTCCTGGTTTTTGTTTGATGCATTTTCATTTTGTCCTTAGTTTTAGGGCATGGTTGTTATTCTAAAATATCATCCTTACTCATAAATCATGCTTTTTCTGAGGGCTCAACCGAATAGCTGACTTTTGACTTTGGCTGGGCCATGCTACAATGTTTCCTAGCACTGTATGATCTTAATTTCTCCATTTATTTCTCAACTTGAAAACAGCTTCTCTCTGCAGGCCTTTCGAACCTTACTCTATGCATGCACAAATCAGTCCTCAGCCAAGGATCTGAGGAAAACATCTAAACAGATTTGTAGGTATCCTCTGTGCCAAGTTCCTTCCTTTTTGGTACACTACCTTAAATATTTCAGCACCTCAGTGACACTCAAACTTCCTCTTTGGGTACACCATGTTAAAAATGTTGGCATTTCAGCAACACTCAAACACCCATCTTCAATTCAGTGAGACTGCTATTCTCTGCCTGGACTCTACATCCTTGCATTTCAATTTGGAAAGGACCTCCAGGCAGAAAGTCGAGGAGAATATAGGGTCACCTCATTTGTTGCCTTCTTTCAAGGATCATAGTCCTTTGTTGCCCATTATCTAATGCCTGAATCCTATCATAGGTTATGATGCCAGTTACTGTATCACAGTGTCAGCCATTATATATTTGGAAGGTGATTTTGAAGTGGTTCTTTAGGGGGGCATATTATTTTATTTTGTATTGTTTTGTTTTAGAAACATATAAAATATTATATAATGGAATCAAAAGTCTAAATGTGAGATGATTTACTATGATAGTGTTATTAAAAGATAGCATGAGCCAGAATCTTCTCATTCCAAGGTGCATTTTCCATTAGGGGTGTGTGTGTGTATAAAAGAGTTATAATACTAACTAAATTATTATATAAGTCAGGCATTATTTAAGAATACCACGAGGCAGATACAGTGAAATGATGTGAACTTCCTCTTATCTGTAAATTGGTACATCACTTTTTGTCTTTATACTCAATCTTCAATCTGTAATATGGGAATATTGGACCCAGGATGATTTTTTTATGTACTTTTAAGAAGGAATATGTGTCTTTTATACCACAAACATATTGCTTTTGTGAAAATACTTTGTAAACTGTAAAGAATTATGTAAATGTAGGCCTCATCAATTTATTACTTTTTCCTAATTCCTATTTCAGTGCCTTTTACATCTAGAATTTATGATTCCAGTATTTAGTTGTAGTAATTTTCTATTGCTGTATCAAAAATTATCCCAAAATTTAGTGGCTTAAGACAAACATTTATTATCTCAAGATTTCTATGAATCAGGAATCTGCAAGTAACTTATCTGAGTGTTCTGACTCAAGTTCTCTCATGAGGTTGCAGTCAAGATGTCAGCACAGTCATCTGAAGACCTGACTGGGCCTGGAGGATTCACTTCCATGCTGTCAGGAGGCCTCAGTTCCTTTCTGGCTGTTGGCAGGCAAACTCAGTTGCTTACCACATGGATCACTCCATAGAGCTTCTTGAGCATCCTTACAACATGGCAGCTGACTTTCCTCAGAGCAAGTAGTCCAAGAGGAGATAGCACGGAGGAGGCCACAATGTCTTTTTATGACCTAATCTTGGATATGACACACTATCACTTCTGCTATATTCTGTTCATGTGAAATGAGTCACTAAGTATAGCTCATACCCAATAGGGAAGTCAAGCTCCATCTTTTTTTTTCTTTTTTACCTTCTAAAAGATTTTTTTAAATTTTTAAATGACACATAATAGTACATATTTATGGGATACAGAGTGATAATTTGGTATACTATACAATGATCAAATCAGGATAATTAGAATATTAATTATCTCAAACATTTATTATTTTTGTGTTGGGAACACTTAAAATTCTCCCTTCTAGCTATTGGAAAATATACAATGAATTATTGTTAACTCTAGTCACCTAACAGTGCTGTAGGACACTAGAACTTATTCCTATTCAGCTATAATTTTGTAACCATTAACCAACCTCTCCCTATTCTCCCCTCCCCACTACACTTCCCAGCCTGCAGTAGCCACAATTCTACTCTCTACTTCTATGCAGGTTCCATCTTTGAAAGGAAGAAGTATCAAACAATTTGTAGATATATATTTTAAAACCATCAGAATATTATATTATCCTGAGCCACATAATTTATTTTCCCCTAGATTAACTTGGATCTACCATACAGACAAGGTTATCTCTCTTTTTTTGTAGCTAAAACATGAGCTTGGCCCTTATGGCAGCATGTCTGTGATGTCTCTGTGTCATCTTAACAGTTTTACCCACCCTTCACTAGTTGTCTCTTTGAGTTTTTTTCTTCCTAGGCATGTATTTTCTGACATACCTTCTTGGAAGTGTATTTCTGACTATACCTTCTTCATGAGTGTACCTGGGCATTGGGAAGCTGAGAATATTTGTATAAAGTGCTTTCTATGTAGAGGCTAAGAATTAATGATTTATTTACCTTTTAAAATGTATATTTGAAAAAGAATCCTATTTGCACCTCAATTATATCCCTCTTTGGAATCCAGAAATCTTTGTATTTAGAGACACAGAATCTGGTCCTCTCCTTAGTAGTTAGAAAATCGAGGCAAGGGATTGGAAATTATTGCATGAATACACTCCAAGGTGGAGGGATATGGTAGGGCAAAATACTGCTGACAAATTCTATTCACATTTGACTCCTAAAACGGTGTTTTAGAACCCATAAAGAAGTCTACAGTTTTATTATGGTAATTATTTGTCTTGTTATCACTCCATGCAACTTCCACTGACATTAATATTGAATATGAAATCTTAAGAAATAGAAAGGAAAATCCTCTCATGTAATCCATTGAATCCCCCTGAAATGATGAGCGACCCCTTATGATTATCCCAAAGCAGAGTTCATCCAGTTTACTTAGCAAAGTCCCCATATTTGAATATTGACAGAAGAATATATTTACATTTGCTTAGTTCTTTTTTATTAAATACGACAACAACAAAAAAATCTCTTCTTGCTTCAGTGTCTGTTTTTCAAAGATTTCTCACCAGACCTTTTTGTTTTCTCTCAGGAGTTCAAATAATCACAAAACAAATAAGTGCCAGTATAATTTTCCTGTTGTTCCCTCTCTGGGGGTATTAAGTATTAGGGATCATTTAAAAGAAAACTAGCCACTTCCTACTCTTCTCAGTCACTTCCCAACCTCTGGTCTGTTCCCCTGTTTAAGGAGAAAAAAGATAAATACCAAATGCTCCAGTTGTTTTTAAATTGCCCCCAAAATAGAAGTTATTAAGAGAGCCAGAGATTCCTCATACATCAAACATTCTGCTTTTCAGAGTACCTAGGCAAATAAAAGTTGAGATTCAACACACTCGAATGGCCAGATCCCATTTACAGCTGTGAAACATGAGGCTCAGAGTTGGTAAATGTATTATTACTAAATGGTAGAGAATACAAACCCAAATCTTGGTCTTCAGTTTCTGGATCTTACGCTTGTTCCAACATGCCCACCACTTCCCCTCTGGAATAGGAACTAGAAAGAGAAGTTATGTTGCTAGTGATAGAGAAAATCACCACCAAGCTCTGGATTCTGCTTCTGATGACTGTTCTCATCCATTGTCCTTGAGGTGTGAGCTGATCTCTACTTCAGAATAATTCAGATAGATTGATGCTACCTGCTGTCCTCTGCCCATCTGGACCCTCCCAGGGGGCGGCTCTCTGTGCTGCCTCATCAGATACCTTCCCTGTTCCAGGGTGACTGCAAAGGCCAGCCTTCCCTGAGCACATTTATCTTCAACCCCCAGTGCACAAGCAGAGCACACACTAGACTAACTCATTTATTTCTACTCATTTATTGATGGCCTTTCATAACCAAGTTATTAAGTCATCAATAACCTCAGAGAAATAAACTGAATGGATCCAGAACTGGGCCAACGGATGTTTAAGACATATTCTGCAAATTTTATCTAGGATCAGCAGAAAAGTCAATGCTGGGCCATTGGTGGTATTTCCCCACCTGTGAAAATATATTCCAGAAATATTTTATTCTAATTAAAATCCAGTTTATTTCTCTACAAAGTAGTGAAATGAATAGCATCTCTGTCACTCAAAGAAATTTTTTTTAAAAAAAGATCACAAGTTAATATTTTTCCAAAATGCTACCTAATGTGTCTTGTTCCCATCAGCTGACAAAAAGTATCCCTGGAAGGCTTGCCAAAAATAGAGTATAAGCTTTTTTGGGAGTGCTCATATCATGAGTTCCAATATATTCCCCTTGGGAAATAAAATAAGATTAAAAAGAGAGGAAAAGGAGAAAGAAAGGCAGGGAGGATTTCTAAGACTTCAGGAAACCCTTGAGACCAGTGTCTAGGAGTCTAAAGAAATTCCTAAGACTGAAGGTAAGTTTCTGTGAGGACACTTTCAAAGACAGCAGCAGTTCCCCCTGCTGAGGGGAGCCAGGCATTTCCATCACGTTTTTTCCATTATGCTCTATCTCAGCCTCCATCAGCATCCCATTACCCTGATCTCACCTCTCTGTTCAGATACCCTTTTGCCCTTAGTTTGGGGAGGGCAAAAGGGTGTCTCCCAACTTATCCCCAGGACCCTACCCAGATGGAAAGAATCTTGGAGGCTGAGGGACCACAGTGTGTTTGGAAACATGCCTCAGTTTCCTCATCTGTAAAGTGTACTTCATCAAATTGTTACAAGAAACTAGAGTTAACATATGAAAAGCACTTAGAGTAGAATGTGGCACATGGTAAGGGTTGAAGAAATGTAGCTGCTGCTATTGTTGTCATTAATAAAAACATAGTATCTTCCATATGATTAGGACCTTAGAGACCAGCCAGTCCAATTTCCTCAATTGATTTTACAAACAAGGAAACTGCAGCCCAATGAGGTTAGGTAGCCTATTATAGAATGTCTGTGCTTTCAAAAGGTTAAAGGCTGAGTGAGATATTTGCAGAAAAAGACATCCTTTATCCAATCCAGCAGTCAAATTCCAATTCTGTTACTTGCTAGTTGTGTGACTTTGAGCTCATTTCTTTCCTTCTTTGGGCCTCTCTAGGTCCTCATGTGCCAAAGAGGTACATACAATACAACCTACCTTGGTGGATTGTCGTGAGAATTGAAAAATAATGACTGAAAAAAGTAATGGCTGGATAATGTGACTAGCCTGCTGCCAAGAGTTAATGAGCATTCAATAGCTGGGGACAGACGTTATTGCAAACATCATTACGATGGGCTGCTGCTGTGGTTGCTAGAATCCTGGGCCCCTGACTGCCAGGAGAGCTCACTACTATACTGCCCACCCTTACTTAAAAACAAACAAAAAATAGGAATTTGCTGATACTTTATATCAGTTTTGTTCAATAACTATCTAGTCATCAGATATCAGCTATGAAGAATTACCTACATCTATTCATAGATAAAAATCTGTAAGTCATTATGGTTCTTAATGAATGGAAAAGGGGGAAAAAAGAGAAGAAAGTCCCCAGTGGTCCAAAGCTCTGGTCCAGAGCTTTTTCTAACTAGTTCAACATGAGCAGTTTTACTGTTGGGGGACAGTGGCTCAGAAACAACTTGTAGATGTCACAAGATAATAAAGAAAACACTATGTGCAGTAGTGATTTTGCAAATATGACACCTTTACTGGGGTAGAAATGGTTAGAGAAAAGTTCAGGGAAGGATGGATATTGAACCAGACACCTTGGTTTCCTTTCTTGGGGAAATATAAGTAAATTCTAACTCTAGATAACAAGGCATGGTACCCCAGCCTATCAGGAAATAGAGACCTGTGGAACTCTGATGTCCGTGAAAAGATAATGTGTCCCATGGTGGGAATTAGGAATGGGGAAAAGATTCCATGGCCAAGTAACTTTGAGAAATACTTCCCTCTTGAAGATTTACAATGCTCACTTATAAATTTAAGACTCTGAGAAGGCCAGCATTTAAGAAACCTACTTAATACTGTCAAATCCATCCTTTCCTGAAGGGTGGATTTTGTTTGCACAAAATTTCCATCAACATCATGTGAACAGTTGCTACTAGGCACACTGTTTGGGAAACTGTACAAGGTTTGAAAATTGGAGATCTTAAGACAACTAGTGAGATAGGGCAATGAGAAGTTTGGATTTTAATTTTATTGTGAGTCTCTGCTTCAACCATTTTAAACAAAAGATACATGGCTTACTAAAAATGAGCCACATTTTACTTATATTCCCATTTTATTTGTGAGGGACAGAACTGCAGCACCTATTGGTACATACATATTTCAGAGGGCAGAATACAGCCCTTTGTGACCAACTATATATCATTTAACCAGGGCAAAAATAAATAAATAAAATGAAAGCAAATCAACTTGGGTTCATTTAAGGGCTGGCTTTGGAGCAGCCAGTGAATTTCCATTGTCTTCCATGTGTCATCATATCCTCAGAAGAATATTCATGTTATTACTGGACTGCAAACTCATGATATAATTTGGGAATGGAAACTGTGGTCCAAAACAAAGCAACAAAGCCCACATTAAGATATAAATGCTTATAATAATGTAGATGATTACAAATTATTAAAATTCTCTTAACATGCAAAATGAAGTACATAGAAGTAAAAGAAAAGATGCCAGTGAGTATCCTTCCTTACATTGCAAATTTTATTATCTGTCTCTAAAGTTCACAAAAAATTTTCACCTTCTTTCTTTTTTCTTAGATTTTTATCCTCTACTTTCACATAAACACCCATCAAATATTTTCTCTTTCTCTTTTGTCCTTAATTTCTTTTCATCCTCCCTCCCTTTGTGGCCCATCTGGAAAAAAAATGAGACAAGCACATTTCGTTGTTACAGTCTTTCCTTCAGGAATATCTATTTCAAAACCCTTCATAATCTAAGCAGAAAGATATCAAAAATCAACCATAGCCCTTAGTAGCAATCTATCAAAAAGAAAGTGAATAAAAATTAATATAACAATTATTAGACTGTTATCTCTTTAGCATTGTCCTTTTAGTAATCCATAAATAAATAGCATCCAAATTTGACAGAAGTAAACTATAAAATTCCCACAATGATCTGACAGAAATATCATTTTTATTGATATCAAAAGAGTGGCATTTCTTAGCTATTTAATAAAGTTGGGATTATCAAGAAAAGTAAATGTTGAATTATGCCAAAAGTGTCTCATCCACACTAGATCTATGAGCTAATTTGCTTGGCAACTTCTTCGCCATTTAGACACTTACACTTAGAAAGTTTTTTTTAAAATGTGATTTGGTTTGACATGTATCTTTATATTAAAATGTGTTTGACTCTTCATCCAATGCTTTTTTCTGTTGTTTCTCTCCAGGGAGCAAATAATTTGGATAAAGGCACAACAAAAACAGACAGCGCTCGGCTCTTCAGGATGTGGTATGGTTTTGACCACAAGTATCCTTTAACAACCGTGATCTCACAGATCCTGCTGCAGGCAGAGAATTGCCTTAAGTGTGTAATCATTGAAGTGTGCGCTCCTGCTGTTCAAGAAACACGGAAAGGTAAAGCGAATTCACAGCCAAACTTACAAAAAGGAATGATTTCATAAAGTAAAAATCTGGGTAATCAATACATAAATCCGTACAAAGAGCTCAAGTGCAATCTCTCAGAGTCAACTATATTTGGTATTCCATGACAATCCAGTATTTTCTAATGCCAGATGATGAAATTATACAGTCCTGAAGAATCAGTCTGTTTTACTGTTCTTCCCCTTGTAAAGCTCTTACTTCTGGTCAAGTTGGCCAAACAGACCTGCTTGACTAAGGACATTGTATCAACAGTCTCAGCAGCCTTTCGCCAGGGTGACCCAGGCAAACCTCCCGCACCCTTCTCCCAGAAACCTATCTGTATTCTTCTGTCTCAGGCTGTAAAAAATGAAGGGGTCGGGGCAGAGGACAAGAATGAGTCTGGTTCATCAGAGTTCATCATAAAATAGCACTGCTTTGTTTTCTAGGCAGATTTGAGTACGGTTTTTCTGGTCAAGTGCAGGTTTAAAATTCTGGCAATCAGTGTGAACAGCAACTCAGATACACCTTGTCATGTGATCCGTAGGGCCAGGAAGTCAGACCTGAAGGGCTTTGCCATTGTGAGTTGCAGCAAGCGGTCCATCTCTAATCCCAAGCAAAAGTGCCAAGAAAGAAAGGAAAGAACTGTGCTGTAAATTAAATGTGTTGGGTCTTTGTAGCTCTTTCTCCACAATCACAAATCCCTGTCCTTTCAATGAGAAAATGTCAGTCACTGGGGGATTTTTAAGCACCTAAGCAATGATTAAAGCCACAACAGATCAGTGTGAGGAGAAGAATAATTAAGAAGAGGGAAGATAAATTCAAAAAATAGGTGAAGAAAAAGAAGTAAAAATAGAAAGGAGGGAGAGGAGGCAAAAGAAATACAGGAAATTCACAGAAGGAGGGAAAGGAAAGCAAATTAGGGAATGACTGTGGAAAATAGAAAACAAAAATTAAGTAAGAAAGAAGTAAAGAGAAGCGAATTGAAGATTGCAGAGATAAGCTAAAGTAAAACAACATGAGATGAGAAAGTAATTCTGCAAACGTAGAGCATCCTAAGAATTGTAAAATGGTGATATGGAAGGCAGAGGTTTTTTGTGGTTACAGTTTTCTTTTTCCATAACTCTGTTATCTATGGCCAGATATCCTGCCTTGCTCAATCTTTGGTTTTATGCACAGTGTAGGTTGCCTCCACCTTCAAAGCACTCCATCCTGGCCGTTAACTCTGTGTTGGCGGTTCTGGTATCTCATTTACTAATGAAGCCTTCGTGGTCTCTCTCAGGGAAGCTAGTTCTTAGAAGGCTAGTGCTAGTTATGTTCCTGGTTGATTTCTCTTGTGGACACATAATTTGTCCCTCCCATTGTGTGTAAGCATCTGATAACCCACTTTGTATGAGGTTATAAGAATTTCACTAAAGAGATGTTCAGTAAGAAAATGGTAAATCGGAAATGAGCTAAAAGATATTTTTGTTCAAATTCTGACAGTACTGTGAGGAAGGCTTTACAATGAAGAAAAGGAATAAAGTGGAAAAAATAGCCTGGAGACAAGAAAATGAAAGTTGGAGCCCACTCAAATTTTTAGCTTAGAGCAGTGAGTGACACTAAATTCAGATGATGTCATAGTTTTTGTCTCACTTTTCACCAGGGGCTTATTTCCATATGATTATGGACAGACTAGCAAAAATAAAAGCAGATTTACACTCTCAGTCATATCCCTTCTTACGGTAATTTGTCATCCTGTGTATTCATTCTAGAAATTGCCATGCTGCCATCACTGCACAAATATATTTTCACTTAGACAACAAAGGTTTTGTATCTGAGTTGTGCTACGAATTTATCCCTGAAGATTAGCAAGCCAACAAATTTCAACTCTATGATCTCTTAATATATCTGTGTTTTTAGAGACAAATTATTCACTTGGCATTCACGTTCATTCTATTGTCTACTTAAAACCCAGGTGATATGGCCATGCCAGCCACCACCAGTGTAGGGCTGAACCCCAAATACAGGGGTCAGGTTGCCTGGCCTGGACCAAGAAGACATTGTCATGAGGCTGAAAGAAATTGATTATGTGGTTTGGACTTGTCCAAGTTTCATTTCAGTAAAATTGCTTCATGCAAACAAGGCATCATAAAGATTTCTTGACAAAAGAAAAAGAATAATTAAACCTTCACCCACCCGTATCAGTTAGGGTTCTCCAGAGAAACAGAAAGAGAATCAGTAGAAGTACTTGATAGACTAGATAGATAGATTGCTTGATTTTAAGGAACTGGCTGATACAATTATGGGGGCTGGCAAGTCCAAAATTTGAAGCATAGCTTTTCACTCTGGGAACTCAGCTAATGCTGCAATCTGTAGGCAGAATTCCTTCTTCCTTAGGGAAGCCTCAGTTTTGCTCTTAAGGCCATGCAACTGATTGGATGAGGCCCACCAGCATTATTGAGGATAATCTCCTTTACTTAAAGTCAACTGACCACATCTGCGAAATACCTTCAACACTAACACCTAAGTTAGAGTTAAATTGAATAACTGGATAGTCCAGCCAGGTTGACACATAAAACTGACCATTATAGCCCCCAATTTATATTCAATTCATGTCTAATATTCTGACGCAAGGATAGAAAACCCCTCTTAATTTACCATTATCAATAAAACAAACCACTGTCACCCACATAATGTTTTGTTTTACTTTTTACTTTTGCATGGCATAAAATACATGCATACAATCCCATAAAAATTTTCTAAAAACTTCAGAAAATCATAAAAATTAACATTCAGTGAGGATGAACAATGGCTAAGCACTGTGCTGAGTGTTTTACATTCATTACTTCATTTCACCTCCCAACTCTGTAGGAGGGTGGGGGGGTCTAGAGAGTATAAAATAATATAAATGGACCGCTGATTGGGTCAGGCTCTGCTGCAACAACCCGGGCTCCCCTGTTGGAGAGCATTGTTAGAAGTCTGTGATGCCAACATTGATTAATTAAGGTTTCGTTATGATTCAATGTGGGCAGCGATTCTGAACCATGCAGTGCAAAGAAGAAATTGAGAAGGGGAGAGATGAGAAAGGAAACTAACGTTACTGAGCACCAATGTTTTACCATCAGGCATGTTATTTCATTTAATCTTTATGACCACTCTTCTAGTTTTATTTAATTGTTAACAGCCATCCTCTTTGAGGTGGAGGAAACAAACTCCCAGATAACTTAAATAATTTTCTTAAGGCTCCACAGCTAGTAAGTTTCAACAGCATGATCCTAGCCCAGATCTGTCTCACTCCAAAGTCCATAAATAATGTGAACTTTATTGTGAACAGTTCTATGTCTGTTCTATCTCTTATTCTACCTCTACAACCCCATATATCTACATGTTCATAAAGTGACCATTAAGCAATGAATAGTGGTGACTCCATACATTATATAGTGTGGCACCGACATCTCAAACATCTGTTGGCAACATATGGGGTGATACCAAGTTTAGGAGTCCTTCTTGGTCACCCAGAGAGCACCACAATGAAGGAGTCCCTAAGTTTCTGAATCAGATCCTCACCACTTTAGTGGCAGAAAGTTAAATACACCAAAGACTCCAAGAATAATTCAATCTCATAAAAGATGGACTCACTCAGCCAAGCTCAAAGGAGGCAGCAGTATAAACCAGACACCAAATTCCTAAATCACCATATCCCTATGGGGAGTAATATCCTTTCCCAGCCATGAGAAGGCTCAAGTCACAATCTGGTCGCTAGTGTCCCTCGTCTCCTACTCTCGCTTCCTGTCTACCCTACTCCAGCCACCCTGGTCTTCCTCAGACGTACCGAGCACATTTCTGCTTCCAGGGCTTTACGCTGGCTCTTCCTCAGACACGCACGTGCTTCCCTCCTTACCTCTCTCATTCAACTTGTCAGCGAGACCTTCACGGCTCCGTGTCTACATTAGCAGTCCCAACAGGAGCACTCTCTCGCTCCTTCCCTGCTTTATTTTTTTCACCGTAATACTTGCTAGCATCTGACACAGTATGCACTTTATTTAATAGTCTCCTCCTCCCAGGATATGTGCTTTCTGAAGACAGAGACTGGGTCTGCTTCTGCTCACTGGTATGTCCTCAGGGCATAGAACAGTGACTGGAAGGGAGGGAACACTCAATAAATATTTGTTGAAGGAATGAATGAATCGATCAAACAAGCAAACAATATGTTCTATCCAGGGCACCTTCATTGCAGACATTGATGTAGCAGGAAAATCCAATTAATTATCTGAAGGTTGCTAAGTGAGTCTGAAAGCAGAGCAAGGCACAGTGGAAATTATTAGCATTTTCATCCAGGCTACCCTGTGTGGACACTCACTGTCCCACCGCCCCCGGCCTGAGCGTCTCACTCCCTAGACAGGGACAGCCTCTCCCAGCAGACTTGGATCCCTGTTGCTCCAGCTGCCCTCCTTCCTACAATAGGTCCATCCTCCCTGAGGTTATGCTGGTACAACTGCTCTGGTACATGCAAGCCTGGCTCTGGCTTAGATGCCATTCTGTGTGGGTGACTTTGAATACATGTATCTCTCCAATCATGTGTTGATTTTATTGGTAACAAACTCAAAATTTTAAAGCCACCTATCATCCTCACTGGCAGTCTCTTACAATGAGGAAGTTAGAAGCAGAAATTGATGCCCCCTTATTCGGATTTTAAGACAACGGATAAAACGATTTGGTTAGATTCACGGTGTTACAGCTGGCGTGGGACTCTTACGCTGCCTTATTCATAGGTGACTAATGATCCTGCCGGGCGATTTCCTTCCTAGCGCCTCTCCCCGTTCTATCATTTATCATCTCTCCTCTTAAGCATGTGTGTATATTAGTCTTACAAATGTAAACGACACAGGATAAGAATGACCTTTTCAAAATAAAAAGGACAGCCTAAAATCATTTTTAGCACTTCCTGCATGCCAACATCAACTGAAAATAAGGATTTATTATGTGCTTGCCAACATTTTACATAAGTGTAAAGCAAGCGCAACGATCACAATGGGTTGGCAAGTTGACACAGTAACAGAAACACATAAAGCCACGTGGATGGAGACTTCCTTCCCACCGCTGGTTTGGAATGAAGAGTGTACTGAGGTATAAACAACACAATGAAAGGCCCACGGCAGGACGTGTGGACGCTGCAGCTCTTTTATTTTCCACTTTGAACAGTCTGACAAGCAAAGTGCAGGTACCAGACTCCCTCCTGTACTGAAGTGTGGCAGGTTGGGACTCCACTCCAGGAAACGTAAACATGACTATCAGAGGCACTCAAAACAATACTCAGAACCAAGTATTTCGTGGATTTAAATGTAATGGCAGTTTAGCCTTAACTGAAAAAAATGAAAAGGGGAAATAAAAACCAAAACCTCCCCCTCCTAAAACTTGACGGAATTCATTATATCCCACACAGTCACGCTTATTTTAAATCATAGGTATGAATATTGTGAACAGCAATTTCCATTTTAAATGATGATCCCTGCACTGCAATTTTTCCCTATTCTGACTAGCTGAAGCATCCATGAATTATTTATCAGGGTAGTGCTGTGGCCTTGTGAATGACTTGAGTTTACTTCACAAAAAACTCCCAGAGGAACAAAAAATGTTAGTTCTGCGATCCCAGTTTTATAAATGAGGCAACTGAGCCCAAAGGACAGAAAAGACACATCCAAGGTTACTGATGGGCTTGGAGCCAGCACTCATAATCAACAGAAGAGCAGGCTATGTCCGCCAGAGGCATCCAAGGATCCTGGGTCAGGTGGTCCCTCCCCTAGGTTCTGGTAGCAATAACAAGAGCATGATGCTATTCTTGTAAGTATGCCTTCATTGTTTTAACGTGATAGCTTCTTTGGTGGCTCATTAAAAGCTTTGCCAGTCTAGGATGAGGTATATTTTACTTTTAGTAGCAAACAGAAGAGGATGTCAATAATCCTTTATTCAATAGATACTTTACTGAGGGCCTACTGTGTACTAGGCAATATATTAGGTACTGAGGGCCCAGCAGCAAACGAGGTAGGCATGGTTGACCCTCATTAAGTTTTGGCTTTTTTACTCATTGAAATGAGTCATGGCCCCAAAGCCCTTTGAAATCATAGGTGGTCCTTAGCATAGGAAAGAGAGACACTAGCATCTCCAGAATTTCCTGGAGGTACAGACTCTTGAGGGGGGCCATAAATTAAAATCATTTGTAACTTTCATTTGTAAAATGCAATCAGATAACTAACTCCACAAATGGTTTCAGAAAGCATCCAAATTTCAAAATATTTGAAACAAACATAAGCAATCAGCTTTCTAAAGGCTCTCTCTAAATACATCCCCTGAGGCATCCCCACACAAGTGTGAGCATGGCATTGTAACTGCTTCCCCTGGGAAGCTGGCTGCAGTGAGGAGCTCAGCTTGCACTGGGCCACCACAGTGCAGCTACCACTTAATTCACTGGATATTTAGCTTGGCTTTTGGTCATCCTTGTCCTCACAAGTGCTGCTATAGAAGGATCTTGTGGAAAGCCCTTGACTTAGCACCTAAACATAGTGCAATTAAAATTTCCTGAAAGAAAACACCAGCTTTCTAAACCCCTGTAGTCTCATGCCTTTTTGGTAGGAAGCAATGCAGGGTAATTTTAACAGTATCTGGAAACTTGGGCTGTCTTTTGTTCAGGTCACAGCTTGGATCTCCCATAATTTCTTCCTCTGTATTTGAGAATGATGCATACTATCTTCTGTTTGGGCTGAATTCATCAGAAAAGTTGGCTAGTTATTAAAACAGCTTCCTACTGATGGAAACACGTTCATGGGCCTCTTGGAACCAAAACATTTAGAACAGTTAAATAGTGCAGTTTTCTCAAGACCCTATAGCCTAAAGATATTACAGTGTTGCATAGTTGGTATAGAACTCTCCTGGAGACCTGACAAGTGACTACAAGCATGGCTTTGTGAATTGTTGCCTAAACACAGTGGATCCCCCACTGTGATTATAATAAAATGTGGTGGGTCCCAAGATGATAACCAAGTTTTGTACAATAATCGTAGGATTCTACATGAGCTTTGGCATCCTTACTTTGTTCTGCCCTTTCCCTTGTAAAAGTTTTAATAGTATTTCTGTTAAATGAGAATACTTTCTGATTTCATCCTCATGTTAAGCAAACGATATGAAAATCTAAATTCACACAAACAAGAAATCAGAAGGTAACTCCTCCTCTTGTAGAATGGATTCACAATATAAATTCCTTTAAATCCAATTCAAAAAACATCTGTTATTTTCTCAGTGCAAAGCACTGTGTAAGACTTTCCTCATTCAATCATTTATCACACGTTTATCATTATCTACCATGTGCCAGGCACCATCCTAGGTACTAGGAATGCAGCTGTAAACAAATGCTCACAGAGCTTATGTTCCAATGAGTCTGTCTTAAAATTTCTGATTTACAGATGTCTTTTCAAGAATACATCTATGGTACAAAAAAAGACACATTCAGACATTCCACTATTGGTTTTTATCAACTAGAAGAAAGTCTGGTTCAGTGATCAGGAGTTATTAATTTACTATTACAGCCTATCCACTTTCTATTTAATAGTTATGCGATTGTGGGAAAGTTATTTAATCTTTCTGTGCCTCAGTCTCTCATCTGAAAAATGGGGATAACAGAAGTCCCTACCTCATGGGTTTGTTTTGATGAGTAAATGAATTAACACAAAGCACATGGCAAAGTGTTCCCTAAATGTCAGTGTTGTCATAATTATTACTACCTATTGATGGCCACATCTCTTAAAGAGAGCCATCATATAACGTGTTTAATATTCTCGTTTATTATGACCAAAATTTCTGTTTTATGTGCTTGTAGTAATTTTTAGTTGCAACAGCTGTATTTTAACATCATAACAAAGCCTTCAATCTCCATAAATGAAAGATTTTACTTGGACTATAAATCAGACATAATTCTTCTTATTTGATCTTGAGTGAATGGATATAGCAGGATGTTAAGCTGTTCTTTTGTGTCCTTTGTTCTGCAAATGCCGTTGTTTCATTTATAATTTTTCTAACTTATAGTGCATAGTCCCATAGTTATTTTTCTGGAAATTATACTACCGATAGCAATTTTGACTTGATAGAGAAGTGCAGCAATTTTTCTGTTCCACAATGGAAGCAATACAAGCCTTTGATGATAATTATTCCTCTTGTACCTTCCTGTGATAAATGAAATCTTTCAATTGCACCTTTCAGGTGAAGCCATGATGTTTTGTCGTTAGGAATATGATGTTATATTGACAATTGCTAGGTCAGTACTGAATCATTTTATTAGAAAAAAAAGGAGAAGAGAAAAATAGTAAGACTTACAACAACATATGTATTACCTTAATGTTGCCAGTATTGAATTTAGTTTTAACATTTCTTCCCCATGGAAAAAAGAATATTTTGTTTAAATTTTCTTTGTTACTCGGTTACTCCTTCTCAACTACCAGAGCCAAGGTATTTGCAGGCTGCCAACAAATTCGTGAGCTACCAGAGACACATTATCAGCATGGGCTGTCGCTGCCAGCTTCCCATATTATCGCCTGACAGTGAGACAGTCCTGGGTCTATCTCACGGACCGCAGTCATTCAGCACTTGTCTGCGTATGAAGCTGTGGTAGCCACCACGCAAAGAGTGTTGGGCAGACATGGCCCTGCCCTAATTCAGGTTCACTTCACAAGGTAGATGGTGATGATATGTTCTGAACGTATTCCAGACCAACTCATAAATAAGAGTGGGCAGAGACTATTATGCTGGTGGTTAATCAAGGAAGAGCTTGTTGGAGAAATAAATACTCTTCTTCCAGTCATGTTGGAAAGAGTCCGTGGAGGAATTGGGATTTTCTAACATAAAATTAAATAATAAGAAGGGAGAAAGAGCATTCTCAAAGGAAGGGAAGGTCCTATGACAAGTGTGGCATGAATAGAAGAAAGACAGCCTGAATAAATCTGCCCGAATGGTACAAAATTAGAAGAAAACAGAGAAAAGAGGTAGTCTCTAGAGATAAGTCTTTGAAGTAAATCATGAAACTCTTAATTCCCAATGCCTAGTGTAATCAGAGTTCTCTCTTATTAGTATTAATTTTTTATTTCTGTTTGATGGCTCAGATGGCTAAATGTAGACCGATATCTCATAGGCTAAAGTGTCCTTTAAGGTTTCCTGTCTGTCACAAATCTGATTCATCCCTGATGACAGTCATTTATCAGGTACCTACACACTTAATGCTGCCAGAATTGGGTTTGGTTATAATATTTCTTCCCCCAGGGAGGGAAAAAATACATTTTCTTCAATTATTTTAACTTAATTTAGTCTTAGTACTTCTTCCCTAGAAAAAAATAAGTCTTCTGACTTCTTCTAAGCCACAGAGATAAGAAATGGTGATTGCCCTCAAGCTGCCAGCACCCTGGTGAGGTAGACACGCCAGGCACCAGTGCACTGAGAACTGTAATAAAGTTATGAGCAAAAAGTATTGTCTTAGTCTGTGCGGACTCCTATTATATAATATAACAAAATACTTTAGACTTTGTTATAAACAAAAGAAATTTATTTCTAGCAGTTCTAGAGAATGGGAAGCCTAAAATAAAGGTGCCAGGATTTCAGTGTCTGGTGAGGGCCCATTTCCTGGTTCCCAGATGGCACCTCCTTGCTACAGCTTTACATGGGAAAGAAGCAAATGAGCTCCCTCCGGCCTCTTTTATGAGGTCACTAATCCCATTTGTGAGGGCAGAGCCCTCATCATCTAATCAATCACCTCCCAAAGGCCCTAACTCTTAATGCCAGCACCTTGGGAGTTAGCTTTCAACATTTGAATTTTGGAGGATACAAATAATCAGACCATAGCAAGTGTTTTGAAAGCCAGAGAGTGGTACAGCCAACTAAGCAGCTTTGGAGAATCAGGAAGCCATGCAGAAGTGACTTTGGAAGTGGGCAATAAGAGAGTCCCTAAAGGGGACACTGTGAAGGGCTTTCTGGCAATGGAAACAGCTCAGGCAAAATCCTGAAGAAGGCGTGGGGTATGTGGGAAATGGTAAGAGTTTCAGGGCCGCTAGTGGGAATTGAAACTGGAGAATTATCACGTGCACAGACTGTGCAGGATCACATGTGTCATGGTGAAGAAAATGGATTTTATTGACGGCAGGAGGCTGATGCAGCTCTTTAAGCACAGAGTTACGGTTCTGTTCGTTATAATAAAGAGAACTAGTGGCCGTGTGGAAGATGGTGTGACAAGGAGAACAATAAACTGAAAATGATCTGGGCAGTTGCTCCTGAAAATACCCACCAGTTTTCTATGTGGATAAAAATGTAGACAGAAATGTTTCATTCCACTTTAAAAGATATTTTGGAATACCCAATGTGTTCCGACACGTGAATGTGTTAAAATATAAAAGTATCATTTCATTGACAGATTCTTAAATTTCCACTAATGAAAATGATGCAGTGGTTCATTGTTAGGGTCAGGGTCTACTAGAATGTTTTCTAGCTAAAAATCAAGTCAGTCTCTCAGCGTATCTTTTGGTATTTCAGTTACCTATCCATGGTCAGAAACTGGAGAATTTCTGACAGAGGCTTTAACTAATCTGACAGAAAATACCTGAATTAAAATTCACTTTCAAAGAAAAAGCTGCTTTTTGTTCTTAAACTGATAAACTAGAATGCGACCAGCCCTCAAGCCACACTCGGCTTCCTAGGGCAGCCTCTTGCCAATACTAGCTGGAGCTGTGGGCTTTTAAATGTAGGGGAAGAAGCACAAGAGAACTAACCTTTTTCCAAAGGAAACAGACACATCCTGAAACCATTGCTTTTGACATCCCTTGGAGCTATTAATATTTCCTTGGAATTCCTTGAAATCCACCAGTGTATCAGATTTCACTGACCTGTTGCCTGTAAACATGGCCAGAACTGATTTCTAGCTCATACAGGCTGCTAAGCAAATCTATGCCTAATCCTTTAACATGTGTTTAATACCTAGACAGGAAAGACGGCAGCGGCTTCTTTCCTTTCCCAGCAACTGCAGACGCCTCTTCCCACAGCTCTCGCTGTGGCTGAGCACTTGGGTTGCAGGTGCCAAGCCCTTTGCCTTTCCTTCCCCTGATTCGTGCAGACACAGAGTCATGCCTGGAACTCGCAGGAGCAGCGAGCCAGAGCCAGCGACAGTTACGGGAGCTGGCTGCCCGAGGCGGGCTGCGTGCACTGCAGGCTCTGGGTGCCGAAGGAGGAGGGGGGTCCCACATCCTACACAGCTCTAGCAGTACAAGCTCAGAAGCCTGGTCTTTAACTGGCTTGACCAACATTTTTTTTCTTTTTCTTTTCTTTTTTCTTTTACACTTAGTCAAAGTCCTCAGGCCTTCTGTGAACTGAAATATTCAGAAGATGAACATTATGGTAATTGGTCATTGTACAAGCACTTTGCAAACATCAAGTGCTTCATAAAGTTGAAATGATACTAAATTCAGTGACAGGTTTATAGGCCTGAAGGCCTTCAGACTCATTTTTGCAGATATAAACAAAGAATTTTATTACATTTTTATTATTTTTAAATTCTAGCTGGATTTCCTGCTATATTCAAGATTATGATGAGCACATAAGTCTCTTCTCAGTCTACAGACATGCCCTATTGAGAACTCTTCCTCCACAGATCCCCCACAAACCCCACTCTTTTGGAATAAATACTCCCGTCTGCCATGAATTGGCTCATTAAGAACCCCTATCCTTGACCTTCCAGCAAGTAGAAGCTGATGCTCTCCAGCTGGGGCCCTTCCTTCCTGGCCTAGCCTTTGTAGGAACTGTTTGTGTTCCTGTTAGGAACTACAGATTAAATCCCTGAGAAACGTAGCTCTCTTGCTAGCTCAGTCTTTTGCAAACCTTTGAAAATGTTGTCTAGGACATTTAGAAGAGACAGATAAGATTTAAATCAGAGTTTCTCAAACTGCTGATCAAGACTCATTAGTGGTTCTCAAAATCAATTTAGTGGGTTCCTAACCAGCACTTTTTAATAAATGAAAGTAGACTAGAGAAAATAGGATAGTGCATCGCAGAATTAGAAGTAAATGTCCGTTCACAAAACTTATTTCAGGTGTGTGCGTGTGTATGTATCCACTGGGTTGTGGTATAAAAGGCATTCTTAATGGGATCATGATCAAAAAAGTTTTGAAACTTTGATTTGTGCTGATGTCAAATCCCTGTGCATGAACTCTCAGGTCTTTTTCCCTAATTGCTTTAAGTGACCAGCAAGTTGGACAAGGAGCTGTAAGAACTCAAAAAAGAAACAGCCGTCAATTCTGAGTTTGTTTTGGAAAAGTTCATGGAATTGGTGGATTCAAGCTGGACTTTGAGAAAAAGGTAGAATTTGACTTGCAGAAACTAGAGGGAGCTGGAGGAAAGGCCAGATGAAGGAGAGAGAGAGGCAATGTGGAGCTGGGAACAGGGCAATGAGTTTGAAGGTCTGACTCTAATCCTGCCTCAACCCTCACCTGTGGAACCTCAGCTTCCAGGCCTACTCTGAGCCACTATTTTCTAATCTGTAAAATGAGTATAATCATATCTACCCCACAGAACACCTGTCATTTTCAAATGAAGTTAAGTGAAATCACTTTGAAAACTAACACACACAAACAAACACAAGTATGCTTATTAATTTTTTTCTAGGCAAAGCAAAGGTCACAAAGGTGAGAATACTGGAAAGTATTTATTATGTGTGCTTGGGATAAAGTGAGGATTGCAGCTTGGCACATTTAGGGTTGGCTGTTAGAGAAGGAGAGACTAACAAGCTGTGTTTAGGGAAATCTGTAAAGATTTTGAGTATCAGGTGAAGGTGTCCAGATTTGATTCAGTAGATAATGAGGAATCAGATGTTTCGTAGACACAGGAGTGACACAGTCTTGTTTTAGAAAGATTGATCTGACTGCATTGATTAGGGAGAAGTCATGGGGGCCTCAATTATGGTATTACAATGGGAATGGAAAGGTTCAGATGCTAGAAGATTCTGGCCTCAAATCCACAGAATCTGATGCTGCATTACTGGGGGCTTTAGGACCACAGAGAGAAAGGTCCAGGTGTAAAGAAGTGGGGGCCCCAGGTGATGTGGGGCTGCAGCCCTCGTGACTATGAGTTGCTTACACCAGTCATAGAAACAGGGAAGGCAGGAAGACTATGCTTGAGGGGAGAAGATGAGTGTGGTTGGTTTCCTCCCTAATGGGATCCTATTTATATGACCCTGCTCCTTTTTCTTACTGAGCCAGTTCTTCTTTGGCATAAACAAGCCACTTGTCCAGTCTTGCCTCACACATGGAGTTCTCCAGACCTCTGAGTAAACTTGTTCGTTCTCTCTGAGTGGCTCTCTCGTAGGGGGATGCTCTACAACTAATATCCTACTCAAAAAGAGGCAAAACACTTAGTATTTTGTGCTAATTCAATATCATCAACTTGTCTTCTATCTGTAGCCTTCATTTAAATTAATCCCCAGGTTAACTTGTGTGATGAATACAGCACTAATATACCACAGCCCACCAAGTCAAGTTCAAGTGCATTAGCCTGGAGCAGCACAGAGCATGAATCCGATAGCTAGGTTCAGCTCTTTGTCAATTACTACCTGTGCAACACTGGGAAAATGCTTGAACTCTCCAAATCTTGATTTCCTAATGGTAAAATGGGGTTGTTAATAATACCTATCTTGCAGGACTGTTGTGAAGTCTGTACTATTATGTTCCATATACATGGCGTAGGGCTTAGAAAAATAGGCCTCAATAAAGGGCTGTTCTTGTTGTTATTATTCAAGGACACTAATTGGTGTGCCCCATCCTCCTTCACAACTACACACTGCAGCTTTTTCCTAGTTCCATGGGATGAGGCTTCTGCCCAAGGAAAGGAGCCTTCCAGGGCTGACCTGATAGGACCTGCCTCTGCAGGAGCAAAAAGGTTATCACTGCCCCTTTCCTCTCAGGTAGACACCTTTCAGCCCAGCTACAGGCTCTTCAGGCAAAATAACTTTGTTCCATCTCAACAGTGGTCTGAAAATGCCAAGTGTCCCTCATTAAGAATAAACAGGCAGAGGTGGCAATACTATCAATATATGTGTATTACTCTTATCTCCCAGTAGCTGGGGGAAGAGGGGTAGAGGGTGGGGAGAGAGTAGGTCCCCATGGCTGCAGTCAGCAGAGAATTCTTGGGGATCCCACCTGTTCATGAAAATAAACTGCCTATTTTTCTATCATAAAATGAGACAGTAAGCATTACGAGCAACTATCAATTAAGTGAATAGAGTTTCCACTGTCAGAAAAGTCAGGTATTTTCCAACTAAACCAGAAATCATATTCAAAGAACATGGAGTTGAGCCCCAGAGGTCACATAGCAGCAAGATTAGGAGTCAGAAGTCCTGGTTTCAAGCCCAGGCTTCCGGGGCCACGTGAGCTTGAGCCAATCCCTCCAAGCTCCAGCTTCCTCATCCATAAAGTACAAGGAGTGTCCCTCCTTGTTCTGTAACCACAGGAGCAATTCCCTAACCCAAAACACACAACTTCAAGAAGCCCTGAGGCCTCAACAACCCTTGGTTTCCATATGGTATTCTCCATGTTTTTTAATAGGCATAGAAATTAGAGTTTATTGTTCAGTCTTTCCAACAAAAACCATGTTACACAATGGAAGTGTTTATAACAAAGTACTCTATGAGAATTCGGCCTCTTATTGGCCAAACAAAAGCAATTTTTATAAAAGAGTGTATATTCCCCCATGGTTTTATGTGAAGAAAGGAAAGAGTTGCCTGGCCCTCTGTTACATACTTGCAATCTATTTTTTGGAAATATAGCGTACTTGTCATGGTTTTTATCCTTACAAATACAACATGTAGTAGCTCTGTTTGTGACATATAGTAAATAAAGTGCTTTCTTAGACTCCCAGGAAGTAAACAATTGACATACAAACTTCCTGTGATTCAATCACAGGAAACATACATGAAAATGAAAGAAAGAAATGACATAAAGTCCAACGTGCTGCCATCAATAGCTGTTTAACTTCTTATACAGCTTATGGCATGAGCTGCTTTTCCCCTATTTCTGATAGAAAGAAGGAAACAACCATACCTTGCTCCTGATAAACCATGAATTCATCTTTTTATGAGGCTCCTTAAGTTGACCGTCACCTTATAATATTTTTTTAATTTCAGAATGTTATGGATGTACAAACATTTTAGTCACATGAATTGCTTTTGTACAGTTTGAGTCCAACTTATAAGTGTGTCCATCACCCAGTTAGTGTGCATTGTACCCTTTAAGTGTGAATTTATCAATACTATCCTCTCCTCTCCCACCTGCTTGATTTCTGTTGAGTTTTACTGCCATATGTGCACGTGAGTGTTGATCAATTATTTCTAATTTAATGATGAGTACATGTGGTGTCTGTTCTTCCATTCTTAAGATACTTCACTTAAAGAGGATGATTTCCAGTTCCATACAGGTTGTTACAAAAGGTATTTACCATTTTTTTATGGCTGAGTAGAACTCCATGGTATACATATATATCGCATTTTATTAATCCACTCATGTATTGATGGGCACTTGGCTTGATTCCACATCTTTGTGATTGTGAATTGTGCTGCTATAAACACTTGAGTGCCTTTTTTTATAAAACATCTTTTTTTTTCCCTTGGGTAAATACCCAGTAGCAGGACTTCTGGCTCAAATGTTAGATCTACTTTTAGTTCTTCGAGGTGTCTCCATACTATTTTCCATAGAGGTTGTACTAGTTTGCAGTCCCACCGACAGTGTATAAGCATTCCTTTCTCTCTGTATCCATGCCAGCATATGTTCTTTTGAGACATTTTGATAAAAGCCATTCTCACTGGAGTTGGGTGATATCTCATTGTGGTTTTGATTTGCATTTCCCTGTTAATTAGAGACACGGAGCATTTTTTTCATATGTTTATTGGCCATTAGTCTATCATCTTTTGCAAAGCTTCTGTTCATGTCTTTTGCCCACTTTTCAGTGGGGCTGTTTGATGTTTTCTTGCTAATTTGCTTGAGTTCTTTGTAGATTCTGGTTATTCGCCCTTTATCGGATGTATAGCATGCAAATATTTTCTCCCATTCTGTAGGTTATCTATTCTATTCATTGTTTCCTTAGCTGTGCAGAACCTTTTTAACTTAATCAGGTCCCATTTATTTATTTTTGTTGTGTCTGTGATTGCCTTTGGGGTCTTCTTCATAAATTCTTTGCCTAGGCTGATATCTAGAAGAGTTTTTCCAAACTTTTCTTCTAGAATTCTTATAGTTATCTAACAGTATCACCTCCATCTTGATTTTGGAATAATCCTTTCAAGATAGAGTTAGCTGCTCACTCATAGGTTAGCTATAAAATATATCTCAAGTATTTGGAAGAAAGGGTTGAAAGATAGCTAATACCATAAATATGGATGAGAATAGGCAGGTGACTGGCAGTCTTTTTGTGATAGTACAGCAAAGGAAGCATTGTTCTTTCTTTACAGGTAAGGAAACTGAGGCACAGCAAAGCTAGTACCTAGGGCATAGAATTTCCCTATTTAGGGGCCCTTTCCCTATCCTGTGTTTTATAACTCTGGACCTTAAAAGGATATGGCTTCCATTTGATTTCTGGTTTAACCAAAAATGCCTGTATTTTCTTATGACAAATTTTCTTTGGAGGAAGTTTGAATTTCATATTTATTCCTTCGTTTATCTGTTTCCTTTCTGTAATCTTCTTGATTCCCCCTTTTACCTTTCTCACAACTCCATTTGTTAAAGCAAACAAACTATTCCTGCCCCTTTCCCACAACCACCATCTGATTAAACCATCTGTAAAGCCCCTTCTTTATTTAAGCCCTCGGTGATTGGTTGCCATGCTTGTGAAAAATCACTGAACCAATACACAGCCAAATTCAAGGATAAAATATACCTTGGGTGTTCCTTGCTGAGAAAAACTGGATCTGTCCTCTCACAGGCTCACAGATTGGTATATTCTGGAGGGTATAGCCACTGCTTCAGTGTATGTCTCCTACCCAGTTCAAGTTTAGGTTCTTGAATTGTTAGATGTTTTTTGTTTATCTGAGGTTTAGTTAGTGAGGAGAAAATTCCATTTCCTTTAATTTACTTTCTGGAAAAAAAGAAAAGTGAGACTTTCCCTTGGCTGTGATATTATTTATCATTTGGTAAAGGAAATTGACGAGTCATCTGAAAAATTTTGTGGAGTTTGAATATAAAGCTCTCTCTCACTCTTTTTTCTCCTGTTTTCTAAATAACTAGTGTTTTATTTCTCTCTGTTTTCATTTTACCCAAAAGTTTTAATAAAAATAATATAATATAAAAAGCCAAATAGTACAGAAAAAGAAATGAGACTTTAGTATGATTATTTTAAAGTTTATTTTTTGCAATATCAGGAATCAGTTTTCTCTAGCATTTAGCTCATCTTTGATTTCCCTAATAATGGAAAAATTAAAAGAGATTCCCATTTGAGTAAAGTTATAGTTTTTATCCTCTCCCTCCATTTTTTCGTCATCTGGACTACAATTCTTTGTATAAAATGATCTTCTCTTAACCAAATGAAAAGGAGAGAGTATTTTTGCTATAAATTTATTATGCTGAGAGAGTTTCAACTCTCATATTGAAAGAAAACCATATTCAGATAAGAATATATATAAGCCTGGGCTTGTCTGAAATTTATTTTGTCTGTGCTTGGGCTACCCTACAAATTTGAGAGGAGAGGGAGTTATTAAATTGGACTTAGCTCTCTTTTAACCTTTAGCTTAATCAAAAAGAAATTCTTTATATTCAGTGTCTTTAACGATTTATAACCTTAAAAGGGACAATTTATTTTCGCTCTTTCTGTAGACAAGCTATATTAGGGTGGCATATGACCTGACAGGGACTCCAGTTCACTCACATCTATCTTTTCTTCACCTGCCTACGTATCCAGATTGAAATCTGTGCTTCGTTATTTCAATATCACCCTTGCAAACATTCCAGATTCCATTATGATTTTGTTATACCCATCTGTCTGGCAAAACCCCAAGCAGTGATGAAGCCAGCCCTTTGCTTTGGGGGTCACCACGTCTGAGCAACTGAGCCCTGTTGGAGAGATTTATATACCTGTGAAGACTGGTTGCCTTATTAATTATTGATCACCAGCCTCTAATGGACCCATACTATCCAACTGTCCTACTTCACCTCTGTCATCATTTTTACCCTGAAACTACTTTTTCAAACCTACGTTTACTCTCCTCAAACCTCCAGCCCTCTAACTTCCCATCTCACTCTCAACAATGATCTCACCTCTTCACAGAGAATATAGAAGCCATTAGATGGGAGCTCCTCCCATCAATCCATCAAACACTAAAACCAATCCACTTCTACACTTTCTTTTTTTTTCTGATATAGTCAATCATTACTTCTCAACTAAAGCCTTTGAAATGGCTTTTTAAAATTTTAGTGTTAACCATTTAACAACCACCATACAAATAAAATCTTCCAGTAACTTCACAACTCCTTTATGTACCACCGTCTTCTGTCACATTCCCTTTATAGTCAGACCTCTCAGAAAAGTTGATTATACTCACTGTCTCCATTAGCTCTTTTATAGTCACTCCTCACCCCACTTATCTGGTCTCCACTTTAACCACTTTACTAAAGCAGCTTGTTAGATCAGCAGTGACCACCATATCACCAAACCAAATGAATATTTTTCAGTTCTCTTCTGACATGTCCTTTTAGCAGTGTGCGATACTGTTGATCATGCCCCTCTTCTTATAATACTTCCCTCCTTGTCTTCCCTAACTCAATACTCTCTCTGAGTTTTCTCCTACTTCTCAGGGCAGTCATTTTCAGGCTCATCTTCCCTTGCCCATTAAATTCTGGAATTAATAAAGGTTCTATCCAAGACCCTCTTCTTTTCTCACTCTGCTCTCTATCCCCTAGGTGATTCCACCTATACATTGGGGTTAAAATAACATGGAAACAAAAATGAGTCACAAATTTATACCTCAGTCACATAGATGCAATTTCATATCTCCACTTGTATGCCTCAAAGATACATCACAGTCATTATTTCCAAAACCAAACTCAGGAATCCTCCTCCAAACCTAACCCATATCCAGTGTTTCCTCCATTCTGTTATGCAAACAAAGAGCTCAAGCATTTTCCTGGATACTGTCTCTCTCATCCAGTTGTTATGTGAATCATCATCTTTTACCGATTCTGCTTTCAGAGTTTACATTCACCCTAAATACTTCAGAATGTTATGATTGTTGTCATTGTTTGGTTGAATGTTTTTAAAGAATTACATAACACTTTTTTTCTCCAACATACTAAAACAAGAAAGAATTATAAATGGGGAAATGATGTAAATGTAAAGTACTGCACAGGGTCAAGGGATTTTTTGGGGAAAAAAAAAAACAATTACATGGCAGGAAACATTTTGTTTTTTAAAAGAGAAACAACATTAATAGTGGGTACCATTCTTGTTATCTCCTCAAGGTCAGAGTCACTAAACTACACAGACATTAAAGGACTGCAAGCACTGTCAAGAATTTCAAAAGATCTGGAGGGACTAATGTCTTACCTTCTTAGATAAGTAGTAGGTAGATAGATTGATTGATTTTACATTTGGTGGAGTTGTGAAAGAGTCTTAAAGTTAATCTTCTGATTATAAAATTGTGTGAGTGGGCATCATCATATGGGCTTCTTCAAGAGATCTGTAACTTCACCTATAAAAGAGACAACTTCTAATGCATTAGAAAATATTATCTTGAGTTCTAAGCAGAGAGTAGCACAGAGTTGGAATGAATATTTTGTCCTATTCTCTTTTAGTCTCTACCATTTGTACAGTAGTAAAGAGAAATATCTTCCTCTCCAAAGCCTTCTGAGAATACAGAGGTAAATACATCAGGATATTGAATTGTTTGGGAAAATAAAAGCTGCATTTTTGTAAACAAACTCTCGTACCCATATTGGAAGCTGGATATTCATAGAATTCCTAAATAATATGCCTCCCTCTGCTTATATACAAAGTAACCTCTGTCAGTTAGTAATGAGCATGACTAATTATTAACCTGAACAACAGATAACATCAGAGAAAATTGGCATAAATTGTCCCAAAATTAACTGTAAGTGAATCTGTCCATTTATGAATCTGATTTACATTATTCTTCTCCCTGCTGTTTCCCTCATTAATAATCTTTCATTTAAATAATTTCTAGCCCAAAAGCTAGAGTCATGTTTATTGTGAGAATTACATGGGTTTGATACGTAAACCATTCTTTCAACTGTAACTTGCAGGCTGTTCAGACCATTGATCACCACAGCTGGCTGTTAGTTTAGGTAGAGTACTGCTCAGGTAGTCATTTCGGTACATTGTTCAGGTCTCAGATCACAGAGGCTCCTTGTATAGAAACTCATGGAACCACGCTTCCAAGGCAGCAGTGTTGGGTAAACACCCTAGGTGAAAATGTATATTTTCTTGTCATTTTAAGTGTATGAATAGCAGACAAAAGTGCTTCCTTTTATACATAACCGTGAATCATCTTTGATACCACCAGAAGAATCAGTGGTAGACTCACCACCTTCAGAGCCCTCCAACTTCCAGCAGGCCATTTAATTCATTTGGGGGGGGGGGACACAAAAGGGACTCCTGTAGTTTCCTGTCTGTAGCATTTTCTTGCTGAATCCGAGACCACATTATGAAACCATGTCATTGATTTGATCGACTGCCACTTGTGGCAGTTCTCTCCTAGTTGTTGAAAATTACTTTTTTTCCCTCTTTACATCTTGGTAGAACATCTTATTCTGAGAATTGACTTACTCTCACCCTCCATTCCCACACTTTGCCTAGGAAAAGAAAAGATTTTTAAAAAGAATGCCCTCCTGTTCTTGCCACTACAAAAAGAAAAATCAAAAGGAATTTAACATTTCCTGTCACACAAATGCTCATGTGCACATGATCACACACAATTAGTCTCCTTAACAATAAAGAGGAAAAGAAGGGGGGAAAATATTCATAACCTCTTTCGGTATGAAGTCTATGCGATGCACTGCACAGTCAAAGCATCTATTAAGGTCAAAACCATTATCTCCTCCTCTGGGTGTCTAAACTGCCCATATCAGTCATTTCAGTGAATAAAGGAATAAAGACCAGAAAATAGGATAGTTGCAGATTTGAGAAACAGTGAAAGTGTTGGTGCCGTGGATAGCAATGATATCACTTGTATTATTACAGTCATTTTTATATTACTAGCATTTGAGGACTTATATTATCTAACATGTAAGGTTGTTTTGACAATTTGCTCACAGACAGATAAGGTAGAAAAAAGAAATGATCTTTTCAAGGAGAGAAAGAAAATATGCACACATATTTACAAGTGTGTGCATTTGCATGCACACGTCCCTGAGTTTGAACATGTGCCTGACACACCACACTCAACTTGAGTGACTAAATAGATCACTCAGTAGGAATTTTTGCAGCTCATTTTCACTTTGCTGGGTCCTTTGAAATAAGCTGAAATTTTATGGTGTCCACAGGGGTATCTTTCTTTAAGCATTGCCTGATTTTAACAACTTGTTCAAGTTAATCTTGACACATCTGGTTCTTGGCAGCGGTTTGGCCTTCAAGGTTATTTTATTTGTGGATGCCACTTTTAGTTGCTACATAGGATGGTGGTATTGGATGGGGTGACTCCCACTTCTAAGATATGAAGTCTATGCAATGCACTGCACAGTCAATGATAATAAACTGGAATGCATCAGCAATAGGCTTTCTAAGTGGCCTCATGAGGAATCTTTCAGCTCAGTAAATTCTAGATCCCGGCCCACCAGTCATAAAGGAAGCACAAGTTGTGCTGTCTGTTTCGTTGAGAGGTCCCTTTCGAAGAGATCCAACAAGCAGTTTCTAGGGTGGCCAGCAAAGGCTCTTCACTTGCAAGAGGCCCTTGTAAGGAGCCAGTGCTTGCTTTACATTCAAAAGTTTGTATTCTTTTTGTTAAGAAGGGCCTCCCAAATTGGGTAATCTTCAGGCTCCACAAAATCAGGATCTATTCCTGTCCATGTGAGTAAACACTATAGGGAAAAAATGATAAATTTACGGTCTTATTAAGTATCATGATAAATTACATAATTGTAAAAAATTTCAATCCTGGAACCCAAATAGCACCATTTTCTACATTTATTGGAGTAGTTTTGGTAAATGAACACATTTTTAATTAACTTGAGCAGGGTTCAAAAATTCCTCAAGAAGTTTAATTCTCAATTTGGTATCTGAAGCTAGTGTTATTCCTCTCCAAATTTCTCCCCAACTACTTTGCACAGTGCCCCTACCATGACACCATGGCAAGCAACTTGTCACCTTTTGAAAATTGTGTTTAAAATACACAGATACCCAACAATGATGGTTGCAGGCTATTCTCCCATGCCTTTCATTCTTCAGTCTAAATTTGCATTGTACAGCTATGACCTGGGATGACTCTCCTGCCCTCCAGTTATGACTTGATTATTTTTATAAAATCCTACTCTGGTTCCCCAAACTACAGGGATGTGAGGCTCCCAAACTGACCCCATTTCAGTTATATAGTCTCAAGACCAGAAGTCAAAGAGCTAAGCACACTTAAGCCCGCTGCTCCAAAGAGCCTGTGCAACAGAAGCACTAAAGAATAGTAAAAAAAAAAAGATCCTAATTAAAGAAAATAATCTCCTTATTATACCAAATTAATGCTACCCTGAGATACATCCAGAGAAAAGAATTTATTCTATTCAATGTAAGTGTCAAAAGGCTTTTGGACAGACTTTTCAGCCTAGAGGATAATGGGAAGGATAGTCTTAAGAATTTTAAGGACTTCTTAAAGAATTTTCTTAGAATTAACTGCCTTTTCAGCTTTAATTATGATTCTGCTACCAGCAGAAGTGATAAAATTCAGCTGATTCTAACTGCACAAAATATGTGGAAATGAACAAAGCCTTTTGTCCTGATGACTAACAAATTTCAATAAATCCTTTTTTTTTTTAACACTCCTCATATCAACTCATTCATATTGTCATCCTAGAAAGAGCAAAATAAAAGGTGCCTGGAGGTAGATTTCTGGACCTTAGGAGAATCTTTACTGAATGGAGATAAGACCAGAGCAGAAGACCTGTCATGATTATATTCTGAAGTACAAACTGATGAATATGCTAAGGGCAAATAATTAATAGGAATTGCATCTGAGAAAGGATAGGGGGTCAATGCCCCCTTCCAGCAGAAATTTTGAAGAAGGTACAAAGAGCCCTAGGAAAGCTGCCAAAGACCTAAACTGAAACCTCTTTGAGAGTCTCTTCAAAGACTCCGCCAGCTATAGAGTGGTTGCAATGGGGAACCATCTGGTTTTCCATTAAGAAATTCCAGCTACTCATTAGTACCTGTTTTTTCCCATTCATAGACTCCAGCCCACCACCGTGCCTGGCACGTAGCAGATGCTCTAGCAAATGTCTAGCTAATGGTGAATCAGCAGGTAATCAAAACAGTCCGTCAGCTAAATGATAGGAAAAACACCAATGTATTCCCATGAGAGACTTGCTCTATTTCAGGTTGGTGATGGGCATTGTCTTTTGACCTCTGCCCACTGTTTTATTTATTTATTTGCTTTTCACTTAACTTTGGTGGCCAGGTGTGGTTGTGCACAGAATCTGGAACCTAAGACTGTATTAGGCCAAATCAAGCATGAAATCGTAGTTTGTTGGCTGACAACAATGCATGGAGTGCCCAGGAGACTAAGCATGATATACTATTACAAGGGGCTTCCACCATAAGTTTAATCAACCATGATTCCAAGTAACTTATTATTTTGTTTACAGTGTCATAATGCAAAAGCTTCTCCTGTTGTGTTCTTAATGCTTTTGAGATTTCTCCTATGCATTTGTCTTTGACTCGGCTGCTTTTTTTCCACGTCAGTTGATACCTTTTTGGGAGCTGTAATTGTATATAGCACACTCCATAATTCAGGCAGCACTATCCTTTTACAGAAGCAATGCTCACTCCTAGAGTTGTGTTAATAATTATAAGTGAATTGAGCAACAGTTGTCAACATGAACCTAATGATCAGAACTGAATACAACCAAGCTCAGCTTCGGAACAGAAAAGGAAATCATCAGAGTAGATGCAATTACTGAGTACTCTAGAGTACAACTCAACAATCTGCTCTTTTAGTAAAAACTGTTGTTCACTGGATACTACAACACCTTCAAATGACATGGCACTATAATGTGATGGCAAGCCTTAAGAACATCAGGGAAAAGGGCCTGAAGGGTAATCTATCATGTTAAGAAACACGGTAGTATGCCCACGTTGAAGAGGGGATGCCACATGAAGAGAGGGAGAAGGGAAAAGGAACGCTATCCACTGAGTGAGAAATGAGCAGCCTGGGATTCATGCAGAGAAAATCTCAGCCAAGGCTTGAGCCAAGCAGGTGAGCCCAATTCGAAAGCTGCATTTCTTCCCTCCAGCCACTCACCTCACATGCAGCTGCGCCAATTGCAATTAATTACAAAAGAAAAAGATGACAGACAATACATTCTAGCAGGGAAGGAGGCTGAGCCCCTGTCCAAGGAGCCATATGATGAACCTCCACACCAGGAGGGAGCTCTAATGAGAAGATTTTAAGATAGAACAAGGCAGAATTCCAGGGGACTCACAAATAATTATCGATGATGATTGAGAGTGAAGCCATTGGTGGCAGGGAGTGGCATAGGGAAACCAAATTCCATCCCTCAGGCTGTCAGTGGACACAGTGCTTGTGCAGGAGGCAGCCATAAGATTAAAGCAACGGCATCTGATGGTCCCCGCTTTCTCAGCCACTCCCTGGCTATCACTTACTAATGAGCCAGGAATGCTTAACAGTCAACAAGAGTGAAGAAATTTTCAGTTTACATTGCATTCTTTTTTGTTATAAGTGAAAGGTGGTGTGATGTGGAAGGTTTAACCCCCTGGCTCTTTTACTTGATAACTGAGTGACATGGGAAGTCACTTTTTCAGGTCTCTATTTTCTCACATTTAAAATGGGAGAAAACATAATGGTAAAGTGCCAGGCACCATACCCACATTCATAATTATTTTAATACCTTGGAAACCTAGATATACAGTCGTCAGACGGCTTTAAGTTGTTTTTAACATAAAGGTGATTGATTTGCCCTGGACCATTCTGATTCTTTTCCCCTACCCAGTGGCTGCCGTGAGTGAGAACAAGCACCTATAAGACCATTGGGCTAGTCAGGTGTATCAGTACTTTAAAGAATCATTTAAAAATATGTGTATGCATGTCCCAAGAGCCATACATACAGTTTTGGTTGGAAATGATTTAATCAGAAATAAATGGTTAAACTGAGCTGCCTAGTGCTCTCGCTCCTTCTCTACCTCTCTCCCTCCCTTTGTCTCCATGGGTTTCACAGAGGTGTTTGTTAAATGTAACACTGCCCTGTCTGCCTGTCAGGATTTTCAGTCTGACACAGAAAAACACAAAAATAAAGTCAGGCCAAAATGTTTACAATGTCCTTCTTTTTGCCACATTCTTTGTGAAAACTGAAATATTACAGAAAACGGAATTCAATTTTACTTATAATGAAGACTCTTAAAAATGTATTTAGGCACAACTGGGTTGACAACCACAGCACACTGATGCTGCAATCAAAATGACAGCTCTTTTCTCCGAGACCGTTAAGATAATGGAGCCAGTTTTTCAGCCTCTTACGAGAAGTACACATGCCATACCTCTCTAAATACACCTAAGTGTATGTTTCAATAGGACTTTTTACTTAAAGGGATGTCCTGGTTAGTCTCTTATATACAAAAGTCACTTAATTAGCATTCAAGGATCCTTCCTTCCTTTTTTACCCTTTTCCTCAAGGACAGAATAGCTAAAACCATGGTTCCATTCTGTCCCTGACAAGAAGCAATAATGGGTTCTGACTTTCAAATAACCCAGCCAGATGCTTCTCCACCAACAAACAGGACACAAGTCTAGGAAGAGGAGGATGTGGGCACAAGACCAAGTCACCATAAGCTATAGATTCCCCTTGTTATTCTTTAGTTTCCCCAAGAAGCTTCACCAGGGTTTGCCAAGCTGCCTCTAAAGGAGTGCTTTCCAAAGGTGGAGACAGCTCAGCATCCCCTGAGGCCCTTGGTTAGCAGTCAGTTCTTTGGCACTAATACCCCTGAAGATGGGGATTCAGGCAGCCTGGGGCGTAGGGCCAGGGCATCTGTATGCTTTCCAGTGTCCCAGGGGATTCTGCTATGGCAGGTGGGCAGGAAAGCTTTGGGAAAGTCCAAAGTCCAGTGAAGGAGCTTCCCTGTCAGATCCAAGTAGAGCCTGACTGATTTTAGGGATTTGTGAAGGATCAGATATAATAAATGAATAAGCAAGAAGAGTGAAAGAATTCTCCTTAACTCTTTGGAAGTAGGCAGTTGCATCATTGATTTCAGCCAGTGTTCTCAATCAGGTGACATCCAGCTAGAGTACAGATAACAAAATACAATTTTGGGAAGGTTGTAAAATCCTCAGGAAATCCAGAGTGGCCAGTCCTCAGTGAGTGTGGGAGGTGGTAGGAGGATAGGTCCTAATCTATTTGAAGCAGAAAAAATTCAAGGGGAAGTAAAGCCAGTTATATTCGTGGGGTTGAGCAAGCAATTTTAGCAGCTTATTCCTCATGGTAGGGACTCAAGTATTTACTAATAAAACTATAATATTCTCTCCTATATAGTCCATAAATAATCTCCTTTAAAATGTAAAGGTTAGCTGTAGTTTAGTAATCCAATTTGGAATAATTTGGATTTTTTAAAAAATAAAACTAATAAAAGGAACTCTGTAGCAAACCACGGTCCCTGACATAACAATGTGCTACGTGTGTCAAGTTTCCAGATAACTGAAGCGAATACCTTAAAATAATCTTTTTTTAAAATTTTTTTTAAAAGATTAATGTACTAAAAAAAACATAAAATATTCCATATTAACCATTTTTAAGAGTACAGTTCAGTAATGTCAACTACATTCACATTGTTATACAACCAATCTCTAGAACTTTTTCATCTTACAAAACAAACTCTATACCAATTGAACAACTCCGCACTTACCCTAACCCCAGTCCCTGGCAACCACCATTTTACTTTTTACTTCTATAAATTCAACTACTTTAAATATCTCCTATAAGTGGGTATGATACAGTATTTGTCTTTTTGTGACTGGCTGATTTCATTTAACATAATGTCCTCAATTTTTGTCTATCTTATAGCATGTGACAGGATTTCCTTCCTTTCCAGGGCCGAATAATCTCATACTGTATGTATGTACCACATTTTCTTTATCCATTTATCCACCAATGGGCATATGAGTTGCTTTCACCTCTTGGCTATTGTGAATAATGCTTGGCTATTGTCATAATGTGAACATGGGTGTACAAATATCTCTTAAAGATCCTGCTTTCAATTCTTTTGGATATATACCCAGAAGTGGAATTGCTAGATCATATGGTAGTTCTATTTTAATTTTTTGAGGAATATCCATACTGTTTTCCATAGGAGCTGCCCTATTTTACATTCCCACCAATAGTTCACAAAGATTCCAATTTCTCCACATCCTTATCAACACCAATTTTCCATTTTTATGATGGTAGTCATCCTAATGGGTGTGAGTTGATATCTCACTGTAGATTAGACTTACAGTTCTCTAATGATTAGTGATGTTGAGTATCTTTTCATGTGCTTGTTATCCATTTGCATATCTTCTTTGAACAAATGTCTATTCAAGTATTTTGCCCATTTTTTAAATCGGGTTATTTTTGTTGCATTATAGTTCTTTTTATATTCTGAATATTAACCCCTTATCAATGATTTGCAAATATTTTCTCCCATTTCTAGAGGTTGCCTTTTTATTTTGTTGATTGTTTCCTTTGATGAGCAGAAGTTTTTTAATTTGATGAAGTAGATGTACCATATGTCTATTTTTGTTTTTATTGCCTGTGCTTTTGGTGTCATATCCAAGAAATCATTTCTAATATCATAAAAAGGCCTTTTCCTATGTTTTTTTCTAAGAGTTTTATAGTTTTAGGTCTTATGTTTAGATGTTTGATTCATTTTGAGTTATTTTTTCTATATTGTAAAATGCAAGGGTCCAAATTCATTCTTTTGAATATGGATATTCAGTTTTCCAACCAATACCATTTGTTGAAGATACTGTCTTTTCCCCTTGTGTGGTCCTGGCACACTTGTCAAAGATCATTTAATCATACACACAAGAGTTTATTTCTGGTTTTCTATTTTGTGCCATGGGTCTATATGTCTGTCTTTATGCCAGTATAACACACTTTTGATTACTATAGTTTTATAATACGTTTTAAAATCTGGAAGTATGAGGCCTCTAACTTTGTTCTTCTTTTTCAAGAATGTTTTCACTATTCAGGGTCCCTTGAGATTCCACATAAATTTTAGAATCTTTTTTTCTGTTTCTGTAAAGAATGCCATTGGGGTTTTGATGGGGATATCATATCATTGAATCTGTAGATTGATTTGCATGGTATGAACATTTTAACAATATTAAGTCTTCCAATCCACAAACATGGGATGTCTTTTCATTTATTTGTGTCTGCTTTCATTTCTTTCATCAATGTTTTATAGTTTTCAGTGTACATGTCTTTCACCTTATTGGTTAAGTTTATTCCCAAATATTTTATTGTTTTTGATGCTATTGTAAATGGGGAATTGTTCTTTTAATTTCCTTTTTGGCTTGCTCATTTTTAGGTTTAGAAATGCAACTGATTTTTATGCATTTCTGTATTTGCAACTTTACTGAATTTGTTTATTAGCTCTAACAGGTATTTTTGTGGAATCTTTAAAGATTACATCATCTATGAACAGAGATCATTGCACTTCTTCCTTTCCAATATGGGTGTTTTTTATTTCTCTTTTGTGCCTAATATCTCTGGCTGGGACTCCCAGTACTACGTTGAATAGTAGTAGCAAGAAAGAGGATCCTTGCCTTATTTCTTAAAATTTATTTTATCTTAAACATGATTTTATTTGAAAAGTTTTCTGACATGTATTATATGGTCTTTTGTCTTACAAGCCATAGCTTGCTACATCTTGATTTGAGGTTATCATTATGAACTCATTAGCATATACAGTTATACTATTCTAATGCCCTCAAGAGTTTTGGGCTTCTACAAAAAATATATGACTCAAGTCACCTTGTAATCAGAGCTGTTATTACTGAGCCTTTTTTTCCTGCCAGGAACTGATATGTACTTCACATGCATGATTTATTTCATTTAATCTACACAATAACATTATGAGGTAGGTTGCTACTCTGCCCGTTTAACAGAAGAGAACACTGAGGCTCAAAGTCATAAAGCAAGTAAGGGGCCAAACTGTGTCATGAACCAAAATCTGTCAGACTCTAGAGTCCACACTCCTACTCACTATGAGGTAGTCCCTCCAGGGCAGTCTTAACTTACTTTTTCCCTGTGGCATCTGTTACTTTTTAGCATGTCAGCTTCTAACAGCCTTCTGCTAATATAAGCTGTTTATTGAAATCTAGAAACCAAGATTGTTAAATCAGAAATTTTATCTTTTAACCCATATTAAGTCCACTGACCATGGTGTGAGGGCCTACAGGTGGATCCAGATATCTCCTGAGAACAAAGTTACATGGGCTTTGTGACAGCTCTTTTCTGCTATGTTAATGCTGTTTTTTCCAGACATGTATAGGATCAAAATTGGATTTCCAGATGATTAAAATAATAAGTCCTATTGATTGACATATGCAAATATTTTACCCAGAGATTTCTTCTGTCTAATGCAGTGCTCTTCACACCAATTGTAGTAGATTCTTTTCTCAAATATAAAATTAATTGCTCTGGTTGAAGATGGGATGAAAATCCTAGAGCCTAGAGCTCAACTGTCTCCTTCACCTTCTTTTCACCATGACATTCACTGAGGTCTCCCCTCATCCACTGAGGAACCCTGGGGCTCCACAGACACAGCTGGAAAGTCATAATTCTAGGGTCTCCTTCCAATAATATGTAAAAAAGAAGATACTAACAAAATGCATAAGATTTTGCCTAAAGAGTAAACCATAACAAATGTAATAAATAAAACACCCCTTACTTGGCTCCATTGCTAGGAATTAATACAATCTGGTAACTGAAAACATTAGATTCAAAATCAGCAATTCTGTACTCTGTTGTGCATTCTGCCTCTGGCATCCTCAGTTACCAGGGCAAGCCATGAGGCTCACCTGGTTGCAGGAGGATGTCCCTCCTAAAGCCCAACCTTCATGGCCTCTCACCAGGTCAGAAAGCAGCCTGCTGGCTTATAGATGAGATCTAGGTTGTTGAATTAAATGCACACTATAGGTGCTGGCTTTTATAGCTGCCTTGGCTGTATAGGCAGATTCCAGAATAGAAGTTTCAGGCAGAGTAAGGAATCTAGTGTTTACTGTGAATACTGTTCCTGCCACTACTTTTCTGCCTACTAGTTCTGAAACAATCCAGATAATTAGGCAGCCATGGAGCATTATTTGGTTGCTAAATAACAATTGGGGAAAATAAATCCAATTTTTATAGACATTTGTAAAAGGATGTTTAAAGTGAGCCAACATGTCTCTGCTTTGGGGGGATTTCTTTGTACTCTTTGTTTACAGGAATCACAACCAAGAAAACACACTTAGGGAAATGATATGGTGTGTATACAATGAGGGTTTGAGCCAATCAGAACACAAAGTAAAAGCACAATGCCTAATAGGTGAGAACAACCTTGTCCGGACCCAAAGAAAAACACTGACATTCACATCAGTGTTCTCCCCCAAAACTGCTGCCAACTACAACTCCCAGTTGCCCTGTTATTTTAAGCAAGTTACTTAAAGTCTCTGAAACGTGGTTGCCTCATCTGTAAATTGGGAATAATAAATACCTATTCAGGTCATTAATGTGGGAGATTAAATGAAATGATATATCTATACATAAGTCAGCAGACACATAGATGATCATCAAGAAAGGGGTCATTATTAGTGGTACTATATGAGTATAGGCTAAACAGCAGTAAATCCTTTCCCATCTTCCTCAAGTCATCTGCTCTCCTCTCCAAGTTTACACTGAAGGAGACAAAACCTCTTCAGATAGATAGATAGATAATCTTTTCATTATTGGATACCCAGACAAGTGGATCTCAACCCTTGGGCACATGTGAATCACTTGGGTTTTATTTTGTTTTGTTTTGTTTTAATTCTGGATTAATCAGTCTAGGGAGGAGCTAGATATAAAATATTTTTAACAGGCCATCTCGGGTGTTTCAATGTGTATGCAAGTTGAGAACCAATGACTTAAACTGTTAAACAGTTTCCTAATGGGTTTCCTGGTTCAAGATTCTCCCCACTCCAATTCATTCTCTAGTGTACTGGTTTAAGTAGTTTTCCCAACAATCAAATCTGACCTTATCATTCCCTTATTTAAAAGCCTTAGCTTCTCCTAGGTACCAATTCCAATAAGTTGGTTTGAGGCTTTGTATAATAAAACCCTATGTAGAGAAGAATTCCAAGAGTCAGTTTGGGCTCAGCAGGACAGAACACCATTCATGCCAGATTGGGGATACGTGTGATTTGCCATTCCCAGCATAGAAGACAAAGCCAAAGCTCTAACGTGACATAAAAGATCCTGCACAGGTCATTTCTCTGGCTGCATTTCCTGCCTGTAAGCCAAAAGCTATATTCATAATAAATTTCTTATTTTTCCTCCTAAACATGAAAACTTAACTCCATGACTTTGCTCAGGCTGTTCCCTTTGCCTGGAAGGGCCTCGCCCTTCTTTCCTCCTAATAATCCCCTAATCCTACTTCAAGATTCAGGTTAAAGAATCCTTTTCTGTGAGCTCTCCCAACTGTCCCAAATATAATAAGCATCTCTCTCTACCTCCAAGCTGCATAGCATTTTTCCCTATCTTTATAACCGATTTTGTCACACCATATGGTAATTTACTCTATGTTTACGTGCTCGGCTCCCCTGATACAGGATGCACGTCACTGATGCTCAGTAAATGGTGGCTGAATGAATGAATGAACGAATGAGTGCAGTCTTGGCGGCAGACACTGTCACTTACTCATCTTTGTTTCCCGGTGCCCAGTGAGCAGCCAACGCATAGTAGGAGTTCAGGAGGGGTCTGCTGAGTGACTGAATCAGTGTCTACAGGCTCTGCTGCCACCCATATGGCACAGTAATCTGGGCTCATTCTGAGTCACAAATCACAATCTGCCAGAAAACTTCCATCTGGAGAGACCGCTCCCCACAGCAGCTTTTCCTTTCAGTCTTTAGGCCTGTTTTGTTCCCTATTCAACAGGAAATAATTGGATGCTAGCACTGACTCAAAAATAACTCGGGAAGCTATAAAAATTGTAAAAGGTCTATTAGTAATATTGCACGGGATGCTTTAAGGCAGCCCTGCAGAGCGCCACGCATCTAGTCCCAGCATTGATGTTGCACGTGCTCTTCTCTGTGTGGTCAAGGAAGCCTCATAACCCTCTCGTGTGTAATTCAGCCTTACTGACTGCTCACTGTGGCAAAACTGACCAGCTGCTATGTGTGGAGTAAAGCAGAAATGCTCAGGGAGTGCTCAGAATTGTCCCTAATCAGTTAATGTTGCATGAAAGAAATGCTGCCCCCATCCTTTCTCACCCCATCCCACCTGAAACAGAAGTGCTGTATTCTCTCTGTTAACTAAAGGTGAGATTCTGCCCCAAAAGAATTCTTTTATAGGTATGCTAATGCTGAGTTTCACGAAGAGTTAAGCTTTCCTGATTCCTTGTCATTTACTCGTTTAAATCGGCATCACTACAGAGCGGAAACTATTTTGGCTCTATGCGTAAATGGAATATCTAATACAGAATTACATTATAATGAAATATGCATTAATGCAAGCCTCATAAAGTGCTTCTCATGTTCTGCGGGCATCCGAAAGTTTAAAATTCATATAATCTTATTTTAGTTGCTGCTCAAATGATAATGCATCAGGTTAATATGCTTAATTAAAAGTCACATTCGAAACATTCGAAGGGATAGTTAATTTGCTATTGACATTTGCTATAACACAGTTAAGCACTATGGAAACAAGACAATGGGGTATGTCATTCCTTTTAGGAACAGAGGGGATATTTTATGATTTTCAGGAAATAGCGTGTGTTTGAAACCTAGGGAAATTCAGCTAACCATGCCCTAAAATATTTGCCATTAATAATGAATTTTCGATTAAAGAGACATTCTCAAAACAATATCCAAACCACTTAACTGTCCACTTTTAAATGAAGATTGATGAGAAACATATTTCAAAGCACCATTTACTCCACAATTCAGATCCGATTGGTTGACTGCTGGGCCCATTCTTTGGAAAGGGACAAGAACTGTCCCTTTCAGTCTCTGATGCACTAGCTGTCCCCAGTGTTGAACGTGAGATGCTAAGCTGACACAGCCCACTCCCCACCTCTTGGCACCCAATTTATGACAAAAACAACTGAGCTCATTCCATTCACAAACGCCTTAACTTCCAGTTTATAAAGCTTTATCCTTTTATTCTTCTGCCCTGAAGTCCACATTTGATTTAAACCAGGCCGTACTCTGCTCACCACTGCCCCTGCCGTGGTTCTGGCCTCTGCTCCTCACCTCACCTCACCATCTGTCTGCCCCACCAGGGCCTCGGAAGCCTGTCGTGGGGGTCACGGCCAGGCCAAATTCCACTTTCCACGAATTGTGCTTGCCAGCATTTTTTCACCATTTTGGAAACTCTTTCAGGATTTCCTCCTAATTATTCTCCCTCTTGCATCACAGAGAAAAAAACACAGGTCAGGAGTAGGGTCCAGGGCCAGACCTGCGGGTAGGAAAGGTGTGGAAGAAGAGCAGGGAGGAAAGTGGGCGCTGGTGCCTAGGCTGGAGCCTGGGGTCCTGCTGCACACGAGGGCAGGAGGCTCAGGTGGCCTGGACCAGGGCTCCCAGGTCCTGCCACCAGGATGGGACACCGCAGACCTTGACAGAGGGAGGGGGACAGCTGAGTCCAAGTCCAAAAGGGGGAACTGTTGGGTGTCTGGGAGATAAGTGGGATGAAAGTGAAGCCCCCTCTGCCAAAAAGACTTCTCCTTCAACTCTGAGGACAGTGAGGAGACTGGAGCTGGCACAGGTCAGCACCGCCACTAAGCAAGCAGTGAGCGCATGCTGGAGGCAGAGGTGTTCCACTCCCTGCGATGGGAGGATGGTGGAGTTGGGGTGAGCCCCAGCCAAGAACTAGATGGAAAATCCAAATTGTTTTACTAATCAATGATTTCAGATTTCATCTCAATAGAGATCTGACGTTACCAACACAAAGGTGAATTTCCTATTCAGATTCCATAACTTCATTTTTTTCAGTTTGGCTATCTTGTTCCTCGTGGCTCTACGGAGTATCCTGTTCTGCCTTGGCCTCAGGTTTTCATCTCTTTTCTTTACTCACCCATCAAGTCCCATACTGCCTTCCCCACCCCAAACACACACACACACTCACTTTTAGTGCACAAAAAATTACCTGATCTATAAGGTCGCCCTCAGTAGGAAACATCCCTTATGCCATATACAGGATTTATTGTGAACATTATGAAGCAGTGTGTTGTTTGGGTTATGGCTGTGCTGGGGCTGGGAATAGCTCTCTGTTCTTAAGTGGTTGGATTCTTGAAAGTTGGTCATTTGACTTTGTGACCCTTTTAGAGCAAGTGCCACATGCAAAGGTCAACTTGAGTAGAAAATTCAGTGCCCACAGGCAATAAGTTATATTTTCAGGGCTCTTTGTCAAGATCCTAAATGGGTCTAACAAGATCAAGAAAAATTGACAGCAGAATATTAAACAGCATAAAATCTTCAGACTTGTAGATAAGCAAGAGCAGTGTTACCAGAGAGGAAAGATCCAGGTGCTATTAACAGATAGGATGTTGGTGGGGGGATGGATCAAGCTAATCAGAAAGAACAGCCCAAATATCTTCCAGCAGCTAAAGACATCTTGTGATATAACAGAAACAGGAGAGGCCTGTGTACAACATGTGGAGGTTAGCAAATTACCACCAGGGTTTAAGAAAGACAGAAATTACTTCCAGGTGGAGAGTTGGAGGTTCTGATAAAGGAGATCACATAGGACTGGGCTTTGAATACTGTGTAGGGTTTTGAATCAAGGAGATGAGGAAAGGGGAATGTGTCAAACAGGATCAGGGTTATCCAGACTTGAGTGTTACATCAACATCTCATTAAGATGGTAAAAGAAGGTCACTTGCCTCTTTACGGTTTGTTGTTGCTGTGTTTTCAGGCTGTTCACAATAGTTCAGTGAAACAATCTTTGATATCATCAAAGAGCTTAAAACCAAAGGGAATATAAACTACTTTGTGTTTTTTTTTAAATTAACAGACTTTATTAATACTTTTTAGAGCAGTTTTAGATTTACAGAAAAAATGAGCAGAAAGTACGATTGCCATCTACTCCATCTCCCCTGCCATAGTTTCCCCTGTCATTAACACCTTATGTTAGTGTGGTACATTTGTTACAGCTGATGAGCCCATACTGATACATTATCATTAACTAAAGTCCATAGTTTATACTGGGGTTCACTCTGTGTTGTTCTATGGGTTTTGACAAATATATGATGACATGTATCCCCCATTACAGTAACATAGGTAATTGGTTTTTTTTTAAAGGACACTCATTTTCTGATTTCTAGAGATCTATTTTTGATTAAAACACATGTAGGCAGGGAAAATGCATAGTACTTGTGCATGTAGCAGAAATGTCCATATAGAAAAACTCACCCTGTGGACATACGTTGCAAGCAGGAAAGGAAAACCTTTCAGGATCTTTCCTTTCTTAGTAAGAAAATCTTATCCAAGTTTGCAACTTCTAGTGGAACATAAAAGTTGGGAATTAGACTAGTTAGGGCTCATAGAATGAATTTCGAAGGATTGACACTGCTCCTCATAAAAATTACTACATATGTATTTGATTTTTCCCCTAGATAGGCTGGAGAGTCTGCACCTACGACCACATTCCTGAACAATGCAAGGACACACTCAAGATTTTGAGATCAGAATGATCTGTTATTCCTAAGTCACATTTAAAATGTTACCCCGAAGCACATCGGATAAGAAAGACCTCAGGGGATATTTCGATGTCTTCTGTAGGTGGCCATAGATGGAAGGTGTTTGTGGAAGAACCCAGAACAGGGAAAGGGAGAGGTGTAGGAGTGGGGATGGAGTGGAGGAAATTACTTCTAAGTTCAAATGATAGGAAACAGGAAAAGCCTCAGGGCACAAGAAATGAAATCAATCTACTAGTAGCAATAAGAGGAGATGGAAAAGTAAAACTGACAAAATCTATATCTCCTTTTCCTCTTGACTCAAAATTCATTTTGTTCCTTATGGCACATGCCAAGGAAGGGGACTCCTCATTTTGCAATGTCTGATCCAGTGTCTAAATTGATTTCCTCTTTTTCTTTCCCACATTTAAGAGGAAAGTTCCTTTACTGTTCATTCACCCCTACTCTACCCCACCCCACCCCACAAATCTACCTTTACAGATTTTTTTTTTCTTTAATTGTGGAAGATAGTGATTTTTTAAGAGAGGAAGTCTAGCCCTCACTTGGATTTCTCATGCCATTTTTGGAGAATTTAGACTTCCTCTTTCTTTCTTGTCCGAAAGATCCTCTACAAGTAAGTTCTAGCTGAAATTCTAGAGGAATATGTTTCCAGCTCCCCAATGTACTCTCAGAATACTTACAAGGACCATTTATGAGCTTTTTCAACTGGAATTACCCTGAGAAGACTTATTTTTTAATGTTTGTACTCCGTCTACTGACAGATTTAAAGAGATCATTACTTCTAAGGAAAAAAATTATTTCACCCCAAGATACATGCACACAAGGCAAGAGAAAAATGCGCTCCTGACAGAGACACTCCTGTGATCATTGATTTTAAGTTGAAGTGATCAAAGATATAACACCTCATTTATTCAACAAATACTTAGTTCCTATTAAGTGCCAGGCACTGCACTAGATGCTGGGGGTAGGAGACTTGGCCCCTGTTATCATGCAGCTTATCATCGAACAACGTATTGGGGGGAAAAAAACAAATGAGGCAAGTGGAATATTACACAGTGTGATCACAGAAGGGAGAAGCTAAATTAGAGGAGGCAGTCAAGGAAGGGCTGCCTAAACTGAAAATGAGAAGGAGCCAACCATGAGCAGCTGAGAGAAGAGCATTCCAGGCAGAAGGAACAGCATGTGCAAAGGGCTGGGGGGAGCAGAGAGTTTAGTGCATTTAAGAAACAGGAAGAAAGTCAGTGTGGCTGGAGAGTGGTGAAAGAGAGAGAGAGAGTGAAGAAGGAGGTCTAAGGGAAGCCAGTGAGGCAGGTGAATGGTGCAGGACCTGTAGGCCAGCCTAAGGAGAGTGTATTCTAAGTGAACTAATCATCTATCAAAGGGTTTTAAGCAGGGTAATAATGTGATATAATTTTCCTTTTTATAGATAACTCTGGTTGCTGTGCAGAGAATTGTAGGAAAATGAGCGTAATGTCTGGGAGACCAGTTAGGAGGCTGTTGCTTTAGTGTCAGCGAGAGACAACGGTGGCCTGGATTTAGGGAACTGTGGTGGCTTGACATCTAGTCTGGAGGTGGAGTCATGAGACTTTCAGTGCCTTGAGTGTGGGGAGGGGGTGAGGGAAAAGGAGGAATCAAGACTGAGTCCCAGATTCCCAACTTAAGCATCCCTGTAGATGGTGGAAACTTCCTCCTCTTCTCAACAGGAATCTGTTGTCCTTGGGGTGGTAGTATACAAGGGACAAGCAGTAATTCACTCAATCAATGTTCGTTGAGCAACTACTATGCACCAGGCCAGTGCAGGCACTGAGGATAACATTGAATAAGATGGATGAGGTGCCTGCCCTCATTGAGCTCATGGTGCAGTGGAGAGAGACAGACTATGACCAGACAGGCAGGCAAAATAACTTCGGAGAGTGTAAAAACTGTCACCTCTGTTGCTCCAAAGACACCAACCAGCTCTCAGAGAACTAAGTAGATCTATCTCCAATGAACAAACAACTCATGTTTATAGGTCAGGCTGTGGCAAAAATCTTGAAGCAGCAGACACAGGTGACAGTGCCAGCTTATACCACACGCCAGGGAAGCAAAGGGACAGCTGAGGACCATTTCAGTCAGGAAAACAGAAACACAAAATGGGAAGGCATTTACCCCTAGTCCCTACAGGCCTCCACTCTCTCCGCTACCATTTTGTCCTGATAATCTTGCAGATGCTTCTTGCAAGATTTTAAATTTCAATTTCAGGAGAAATCCTCAGTGGCTTGTCACCTTCCCCACTTAGCTTTCCCCCAGTATGTCTCTCTTTTAGGAATCTGTGACCTGCAACAGACGGCAAATGTCAGCCAGCAGAAAAGACAAATGATAATAATATGCTGGGAGTTGCAGCCTCTTTGCTAATTCACAGAGGCTGTTTCCAGAAAAACATTGCTTGCTAATTAAACAAACTCCCTTCTTCTGACAGATGAAAACGTGGGGAAGATCTTATCCCATCAGATGGAGAGCAGCCACTGTCCTGTGAGGCAGCCTCTTTTTCTAAGGGAATTGACTTCTCAGGAACAGTAGTGAAAAGCTTTTATAGTAGGTAGAGCTCTGATCTTCAAAACACATGACAGACATTAACTAATTAATCCATCCCCCACCGTGTGGGTAGGTATGGCTCTTTAGCTACTGTTTGCAGATGGGACACGTGGCTCTGGCCAAAGTGGATTTGCCAAGGTCAAAAAGACATCCCAGGAGAGAACTCAGGAAGTCTCTCCCTGGGCTACCCAGGGCCCCCCTTGAGGACCATAATCTCTCTTTCACTTTCATTCTCAAACTGCTTCGAGGGACTTTGTCAAATCCAGTAGCAGGGACCTGGTTATGGGACTAACGCCCAGTCATTGATCAGGTCTGCTATGAATGAGTTCCCATTTTATTTTATTAGGTGCCACTTCAAGAAGACAAATTTATGGCAATTTCCATTGTCTTTACATAGTGAGTAGTTTTTTGTTTTTAGTTTGACGTTTATTTTAAGAAGTCAAAGTTAGCTATTGTAAGAAATCAAAGTCAAGATAAGAGTCTCGCCTGAAGACCTGGAGCACAGGTAAAATCAGAAGACAGCCCAAACCCAATTTTATCAGCTCCTTTATTCGGTGTGGTCACAATCTTTGCCTTCTCTGACCCCTTTTCACTTTCTCTCCACCTCACCAGTCCCCTTCTTGAGCTTGTAAAGCCAAGCTGAAACCCATCTCTGCCAAGAAGCCCTCCTTTGCCAGGCCTGTGTTTCATGCAACTAGTCTCAAGGACCTGGGGTCTTGAGCAGCATCTACATTTGTGTAGACAGGAATCTTCTTCCTTATTTTCAAGCAGGTAACAGAACTGGATATTGCAGGCTGACTAAAGACCAGGACTGACACCTGAGATGCCACCTCATGTCAGAGAAACTGGTGGGGACTCTGGCAAGCCCAAGAGTTCACTTCCCATAAAAGGCAGCTATTTGTGACTGATGGGTGGTTTTATTTGCGCCACTTCTTGCTTCTGGACAATGGGCTATTAGATTTACTGGCTAATTGTGAGGTCTGTATATAGTTACAAGTTCTGCTTGACTACATTGTGCATTCTAAACAAGCAAATCATTTTTCCTTTCCATGTTTGTTTCCTCATGAGAAAAATGCATCTAATAATATTACTCGTGTATTTACTTTACAGGGTTTATTGAATGTTACTCTGAGTTCCTCAAAGAAATAACACAAAAAATGCCTGTTCATCTTTTTTTTTAAAAGATTGTAGGAATGACAGCTTCTTCCTAATGCAATTGCAAGTCTATTTCTCATCTTCCTTTTGAAATATCCTAGCTTTGATTTGTCAAATGAAGGGTAAAATGCATTTAAGAGCATTTACTAGTCAATGGTGAAACAACCTTAGGTGTCATTTTTGAAAATAGATTGAAAAATAGTAAAGATAAAAAGACTGTATCAACATCCAGCCCCACTACTGGTGGTTGTAACAATCTTCTAGAAATCCCACTGGGTGGCAAAGGCCTCTAAAGAGATAGGAATGAGGGGAGAAGGAAGCAGATGGAATGCAGAACATTTCAAACCTTCAAAATGAATAATACAATTTGTAGATGCTACTTTCTTTAAAAGAAAGAAGATACATGTCTGTTTATCCCTGTAGCTGGAGGGTCTTGAATAAGACTGGTGGAAAGAAAGCATGGCTCATCACATCTCCTGAGTCACCCCTGCCCAAGACCTGCCAGTGTGGAGGTCAGGAGGATTTTGACAGAGGAAAGTCTTCTAATCTCAGTAACACAAGGACACCCAGCATGAGAGAAAAGCAAAAGGGAAAATGAGGCAGGAGTTCTCCCTAGCTGTGGGCTCCTGGGAGAGCCATCCCCGCGTTGTGCGGGAGCTTGTCCCCGAGGAGGACCACCCAAGCCACTGTCACCAGGTTCCCATTTCTCTGCAGGCCTGATGCCTGGCTGGACAGGGAGCTGACAAGGGCCTCGTTTCTTTTCTCCTTCAGAGGCAGATAATTAGTGCCTTTAATCACTGAGAGGTTGACATTAGGTTGGTTATTTGAGGGGAGATCATTTATTTTTCTCTTGGCAGAGGTCAGCAGTAGAGATTTCTCTGTGTTGGTAGTAATGGTTAGTGATTACTGAGTGCTGACTATGTTTCAGGCTCTGTTCCTTTCCAAGTATGAACCTTATTTAATCCTCACCACAACTCTAAGATCAGAACTAAGATTGAATCTCATGCCCGCCACTTAGTGTCTGTATGATCACACGGGCAAGCTACTTGACCTCTCTGAGCCTTACTCATTCATGAAATGGAAATAACGATAGCTCCTTCTTCAGTGGTTGGTTGGGAAAATTAAATGCAGTAACACGTGTAAAATGTTTTAAGTGTTCAATATGAATTTGCTCTTAATGTTGTCAATATCATCTTTTCTTCTCCTTCCCTGGTGTGTCCGTTATATCCTGCTGGTTCCCAGCAGGGCCAATTTTCCCCACTGCCTTATTTTTGTGCCATGTCAGATAGTCAGGGTTTATCCAATGCCCACAGCACATTGCTTCATATTTACATGCCTGATATGGGGCCAACGAGGTATTCTCTTAATGCCATTGTGATATGTCATTGTCAGTGCAGTCCCAAAGGCACACTCCGAGGAAATTCACTGCATGGACTATTATTCTATTTGATTCTGCTTGTTGTAACCAACTCTTCTGGGAAGCACCACAAGATAGCAGAGGAACTCTTGACACCAAGTTTGGTCATAGCTACAGTCTGTGTGCTTCCAGAGATTCCCATCCAGCCCCTCTCAGAGCGCTGACCACAAGAGATTGAAGTTGCCTATTGACTGTATGTCTCCCATACCAAGATAGGAGCAAGTCTGAGGGCAGAGACTGTCATAATTAGAATTATATCCCCATTGGGAGCAAACTCCTTGACATATAGTAATGGCACATTGTAAATGTTCAGTGGATCCATGTATAAAATGGAATAAAATTGGCAGCACCCTTTTGCCCATGTGGCCAAATTTGTGGGCTTGTGAGGGGCAGGTGGTTTTTAGTGGCTGAAGATGTGGGGAATGTTTTTACCTGGGCAATTTCAACAATGCAGTGTTTCTTCTTCACATCTTAGCTGTGAGCTTTGCAGTTCCCCATCCCCAGCGTCCCTCAATCCTGGCTGTCCCTGGCAACTGTATCCTACTCGTCTGTGCAGAAGCCCAGGTACATATCACAGCACCCTCTTGATGTAGCTTTGGGCGGGAGAAATAGGTGTCGCCATCTCCCCTCTCTGCCTCCTGCGTTCTTTTCACCCACTGAAGACCCTTCCTGGCTGCCATTTGGAGACCTTTTCTCCCCTTCTCACCACAGCACAGGGCCATGGGATCGTGTTCACACTACCATTACATAATTAATCCACATCTTAGCTTTACCCCAGGGAAGCATTCAACGTTGGGTTTATTTTAACTCTGCCCCAGTGGGAATTCCTCCAATTAAAGAAGATAATGTGAAAACCTAAAATTGGTACAGACAATAAGTAAATATCATTAAATCTCTTCAACCAAATGACAAGCAACCGCCTGGGTCTATATCATCTTCTGGTTCCTGAGCCATGATCTTGGCACATGATTTGAAACTTAGGAAAGTGGCTAAATGGCATCTTTCTGTTCTTGTTAGGGTGACAGTGATGTTTGGCTAGGACCAGTCACAGACTTACTCCATGGGCGAAGCAGCCAAGGAAGGAAAAGTAGACCGAGTTTTGTTTCCACGTGCCACGTAGCACATCGACTCTCGAAACATAAAGAGAGCTTTGTGAAGCCGAGCCCAGCGGAATGTGCCCAGATGGAGCGCGTTGCTGTTAGAGGCCCTCGCCGCCCATCAGCCCTGTCGGAACAAGCCAACTCTGTCTTTGCAAAGATCTAATTTTAGAGAGATCAGAGCTTGGTAATGTGTGCCCAGTATAATGGGAATAAAATGTGACTTTCATTAGTTAGATGACCGACTAGAAGATGTACTACAACTTATCTTTGCTGGGGCCTATAGCTGATGCATTTTAAATTTAATTTATTCTCAGAAATTGATATTCTCTATTTGATTTGCCTCCCCTATCAGGTCTTCTACTAAGACTGCCCAACTGTATGGCCATTAGTAACCACAGGACTCTCTCAAATTTCCTTGAGTATCACATCTCGGGGTTATTTGTTTCTTTGAATTAGACTCCTAACTCTCAAACGAGAACATTCAAAAGCCAAGCAGCACTTTATGGTTCACTTCCCAGGTGTGGAAGGGCCACTGAACACAGCACTGCCCACCAGCTACTCATGTTGAGGGCAGTGAGGGACCAATTCTCAAGTCCCCAGGGCAGCTCTGAGGTTCATCTCCAGATGTGCCTCTTCCTGCCCCATGGCGGAGTGAGCTCACCTGGCTGCCTCTTTCTCAAGTGATATTTCACATCCAGCATTGCAGACAGTGCCAGGGCGCTTGCTTGGGGCCAGTTATTAATAAAATTCGTGACAAGCAGTCAGCGGGGAAGAATTGGGATCTGTTTCATCTCTGCAGTGCCGCCTTGAGGAGGGCCGGCCAGTGGGAAGAAGCAGGGCTAAAGGAGAATATTTTGTTCTTCAGCTGAAGAAACTTCTTTCCTTCAGCCAGTTTAGAATGATTTAGAATGATTCGTTTCCATGGAGCTTTGTTTTAAATTCTGAGTTCATTTGTAGCGATACTTGCTAATCAATTTTAAGTGGAAACAGCTGCTCTGTGTCACTCACACAGTCCCCTTTCAAGCCCCGGAAAACTATAATTCAAACCATCCTCTCCCCAGCCTCAAACCTCCTCAGAATGCTCATTCATATGGCTCTGTCTGCTGGGTTCCTTCCCGCGCATGCCTGGGTCAGCCCCTCTGTGGGGACAGGTCAAAGGGAAAAGGGCCAGCATGATGTGGGAGGAGACTTGTGAACAGGGAGGAGCAAGGCTCCCAGCACGTGCTGAGATAGAGCAGTTTGTGATCTCAGCAGCAAGGAATGTGATCCACATGTGGCATCCTCGCTTCTCCCTCCCTGGGCCCAGCACATACTTACTGAACAGCTACTATGTGCTAGCAGCCTGCCATCTGCTAGGGACAGAGACGCAAAGGTACAGACTCTACTCTCTGGGAGCTCTCAGCCCAATGGAGGAGGCAGGAGCTTTAAAACATCATACAGTTAAATGCTAGGATGGAGGTGGGCCCGGTGCAGGGGGTGCTCAGAGGAGGGCTGCTGAACTCCCTCCCCACCCTACCCACACCCTCACATCCGTACATGGAGAGGCAGCTATTGGGGACGTTTCACTACCTAGAAATGGGTTCTGCCCAGCGTGGGATGGAGGTGGAACATGTTCCTGTCTGTCCCCCTGCTCTGGGCTGCAGCACTGCCCATGCATGGCAGGCCCGTTCCCCAGGGTCATCTAGGAGAAGAAAGACATGCTGCCTAGCCTCTACCCCAAAGGGTGAAAGCAGGACAACCTGAGTGTCTTCCAAAAGCCAAAACTTTAAAAGATTGTGAACTTTCACTCCTCTGTTGGTCTCAGGCATGGGCATCTCTATCTTTAGAATGGAAATAATGATTGGAATATTTGGGGAGGAGTCAGGGAGAAAATAGAACTGTTGACATTCTGGCAAAAGAATATGAAGAAATCTTATAACGATGAAAAGGGATGTGGGGAGCATGATGGAGGTGGAGATGGGGGGCGGTGGGTGGTACGTTTCTAGTCATTGTGGCTGCCAGGAAGGAACAGACTGTAGCTTAGATGACTCTGGCAATTACAAAACTAGCTGGGCCCTGGCTGTGTTTTTTGAATTACCTGTGGAACTATGTTCCAAAACAAAAAAAGGAGGCAGGAACAGGACTTAACCTGCAGAATGCAACTCTTCCCCATCACTAGGTCCTGCCTTCCAGAAGTAGCCGTGTGGCTGAGTAGAGCTTTAGAATCAGCAAAACACTGGACTGCAGTTCCTCTTGGACAGAACTCGGCTCCATTTCCTCAGCCACAAAAGTGGCAACAGCCAAACCTGCCTTGAAGGACTCTCAGGAGGGTTAAGTGTAGTGATCCATGTGGAACTCCTTGGCGTGGTACTTGATCTACAGTAGAAGATCAATTAATTTGTTTTGTTTTTTGGGGCGGGGGTACTTTTTTAAATTGCTCAGCCTATGTCCTGGTTTTTTGTGCAATACTATAGCTTCATTAAAGTCTCCTAAAAGGAGTTAGTTAGCTTGCTTGCCCAGAGAGTGACCTGAAGGGGATTATTTGAAAGGAGAGAAAATGTCTAGAGAAGAGCATGTCCTCTGGGATGGAAGGTTGACTGGGGAATTCCCTGAGTCAGCACTATGAGGTGGGGGTTGTCACAGGGCACGGACTGCCATTTCAGTCTGAGCGAGGCGTGAGGGACAAAAACCTGTGAAATGACTTCCGTCCTCAAATGTCTGACATTAGAAAATAGCAACAGGCTGCACTGAAGGAAAATGACGAGAAGACCTTCCAGGCCACTGGGGATGCCACCCCAAGGATTGAGTTGCCTGAAGAGAGGCTAGAAAATGACTTCTGTCAGTTGTGTAAAGTAGGGTGAATTTCCATCTGCTAGACAGGAAGGCAGAGAGATGGAACAGATGACTTCCCATCTCATCCTCTGGCCTGGTGAGCCAGTGTCCAATTTGGAAAGGACATGCCTACTGCCCTGGCACGTGGCATCAGGCAGCTCACCTGCTTCTCTCCTCTGGGACAGGTTCAACAGAGTCAGGATGGAGGTGTGAGCAAAGATTTAAACAGCTTCTTTCCATATAAATTCTCATGCTTCTGAAAACAGCAAGGCTAGACCTTCTGTAGAGGTGCTTTTGTGACATTGTAATTGAGGGTCAACTGTTTAAAAACCACTTGTTTTTCCTCCAAAGTTTATTCCGGCTCCTTTTGACTTACTATTGAATTGAGCCTTGTGGCAATGCATTTTTAACCATCTGCCACCACTTCCAAACACATAGTTCTTGTTTACTAAATGACAGAAGTCACATATCCTCTGACATTGTGAGAAGGCAATTATTTTCCTGGGGTGTTTCGACTCCCTGTAACTTAAACGAAATTGCCAGCATCCAGACTGTGTTCCTCCATGAAAATTTAAGCTTAACGCATTGCTTCTCCTTCTGGTGGACAAATGGAATGTTTCTCTCTCTCAAAAGGATTAACATTCAGTTTTTTCCCCATTGGGTCGGGAAGTGTGATGTAGTCTCAAAATATTTTCTAAGGCTGACCTTAGAAAGTTCTCAGAGACACTAAAATGTGGAATGGCAGCCCTCCCTCTTCATTGTCGTAATGTTCAGGGTTGCTATTCAGCGCACGTGGGGGCAGAGTCAGCTGGAGCCATAGGCGGAGACGAAAGAACATTCGGAGCACAGTTCTTCCACCCTTGTCAGCATGATCAGGGGTACTTGCTAAGAAAACATGTTCTTGCAGAGAGGAGAGACTTTTTCTCAATATTTTTATTTTATGTAATAAGAACTGACATATCACCTGCTTCTAGTATAATTGTACTTGGTCCTAACGCTCCCCATTGCTGTTGTTTTGTTCTGCAAGGTAAAAGGTATAGTTACTGATAGTAGAAGCACCCAACCTGCCCAGAAGGGAAGTCTGCTTTACCTGGCTCCTAGGGAAGAATTTCTCGTATCTTGGAAAAACTGAATTATCGTGGAGCAGAAAGGGAATTGGAATTGAAATAAGAAGTCTGGGCCCAAGCCCCTTATATGCCCGAGAGAAGTCATTCTTTCCTACGCTTTTAATTTCCTTGTCTGTAAAAATGAAAACACATACCTCACAAAACAGGTGTGTGGGATGCATGAGATGTGTGTGAAAGGTCTTGCAAACTGTGAAGTCCTATACAAATATATGGTAATAGTCGACATTTAAATATTTTCTTCCATTTAATTTCCCAACTAACCAGAAGAGAGAGTCATAACTAACAGGGAAAGCAAGCATATTAATTTATTAATGAAGAATATTTCTGATCCCATGCCAAAGATGGCAAAAATGTCATCTCATTTCACCAGCTTGTAAGTTCTCTTTTTTCTTAGGTAGACCTAAATTATCAAAATGTAAACGTTTGAGTCTTATTTATTTTGCATTGTGGATATTGGGGCTATTTCACTGTCTTTTCTGCTTACTGAGACATTCTTCCCCTTATGCCAAAGTATAAATGCTTCTGCACAAGAAAGAGATGCTGGGCAGCTAAGAGGAGGCCTGGCTGTGGCGGACAAGGCAAGAAGGTGAGGACCCTTAGGCAGGGGCCAACTGGTGCTCCGTGGGTTTGCTCCTAAAGAAAAGACCATCGTCTCCACTGACCATGTGCAGGGAGAAGCTGGTTTTAGTCTTGGCTGAAACTGGATAGGAAAGGTTCCCTGCAAGTCAAGTTGTTTACACAGAGAGTTCTTCCCTTTTCCAACCTGAGGCAATTCACTTGACCTTTCTGGGCGCCCATTTCCTGATCTCTAAAATGAGAGGCCTGAGGACATCCGACATCCTCCCAGATAAGCAATCCAGTTTGACTCGAGGACATTCTTAACTCTGAAAGATTTGAGGCCCAGAGTATTTTTCCAGAGCTTAAATTTTCCTTCTGACTTTCTGTTCACAGAAATTATGACCACCTAGAGGGATAATGCCCGCTACCTTTCTTAGTTCCTCTAGCGTATGCCCCACCTACCTACACATCCTCTTTAATGATCGCCCAGAAGTTCCACAAGTAGAGTGCCTCCCTTATGTCAGGAGAGTAGGCAGGAAAACAAAAGTATCCATTTCTGAAATTGGTGCAAATTTAGATGCTAAGTTGGGATTTAAAAAAAAAAAGTGTAAGACTTTCCAGTTTTGTTTTGTAAAGGCCACACCACCCCCGCATTTCACTTCAAGCATCTCAGCTCTCATGTTGGCCTGATACCAGTCGCAAATTCATAGCAGCCCCAGATTTACGTGACTTTCTCCTAGAAAGGAGATTATTACAGAGCCCTATGGAAAAGTAAAAGTTCCCACTGGAAACTGTTCTTAGTTTACAAACCTCACTCGTAGGCAGACTCAAACAGGTTGGCAAATCATAGCGCCTTAGAATTTGAGCCTTTAGGCCTCCTTTCGAAGCTGCTTGAACATGGAGAAAAGGGCATGTCACCCTAGATGTTGAATGTTGAGGGTGGCACCAAAAAACCCTTCCCACTTGACTGATGCCTCTGTCAGTTCAGCAGCACTACCCAGAAGATTGGATTCAACTAAGAGAAGAACAAGTCTAAAAATTATAAAATCTCAGTCTTACTCCCAATAAGCAATACATATTTGGCTGTCCCTAAGCCAATTCATGTGAAAAGTACAACCTTAAATTTAAAAATAAATCATTTAAAAAGTGAGCTAGATCCCTCACCCAGCCAGGACTCCATCAGTGAAAGGACCGGCACAGCCGGGGGTGGGTACTATTTTAGGAAGCAATGGGATTTGAAGAAACAGACATTTTTTCCCTCTAACCCTCACCCCTGGGAAAAGCTCAAAAATTTCCAACCACCAGGCATATGACCAGATGCCCCACAGAGAGGCCTCGTGGGAATTCACGTGGACCAGACCCAGGGAATGGCTGAGAATATTTCTTCCCTCTTTCCAACCTTTTCTTTTAAGGGAATGACTAGATATCCCCAAAAGACCACTTGAGATAGAGGGAAACAAAAAGTTAAAAAAAGTGCTCCTTTAAAGGAACATCTGCTTATTCACCCTAGAGTACAGAAACATGAGAAGCAAGGGTCTGGAAATCCTACACTTGACTGGGAAGAGAGGAAACCTTTATCCTCCTTACTAAATAAAAACTGAGAAATCATGAAACCAAGAGTGGTTCAGGTGTCCAGGGTTTGATAAAAATGAGGACATACTTGGAAAAAAAAACCATCTAGTGAGACCAAATGGAAAGTAAAAATTTTTTTTGCTTTTGTTTCCTCTTATTTTACTTTTATGAAAAATTATTCAAGAAAGAATAATTGCAAATGAGAAGTACAATCATAAAGGTACCCCCTGGTGTTTCCATAGCCAGGAAAGGAATAATATAGTACTGTAGAGGACCTGGCTTTGATTCCAGCCATCCCCTATCTCATTATATGGCCCCAGGCGAGTCATTCTACCTTCCCAACCCTCAGACTGCTCATGTGTAAAATGGGTTGACCTTTGAATTAGAGGAACTTTAGAAATAATCTAAGAACCCTTGATTTATGAATTCAGGCTTGGAGGTAGAGACTGTTTGATATGAATGGAACTTGAAGTCCAAATAGAATCCCAGCAAGCCCAGGGAGGAAGAAACTGCTTTCAAAAGAACATTAAGACCTTGCTCATATGTATAAATGTCACGGGCTGGCCAAAATAGATTTAGAGCTGGTAAGCTCTTTAGAGATTTCCTACAATCCCCATGTTTCATAAGGGGAAAAAACTGAGCCTAGAGAAGCTGAAGTGACTTACAAAAGATCACCCAGCACACAACAGTGTCAAGGTAAAAATTCAGGTGTCTAGTCTGGGAGAGGCTGTGTGAGCCAGGGAAAGCCAGGCCAGACCTCAGAAAAAAAATCGCCACTACCTACGGAACGTTTACCCTGGGCCATTTAAACCCCACAACCCTGAATGAGGGACGTTATCTCCAGGGCCAGCTTCACAGGCAGGAGACCTGTGCAGTCATGCAGAGACCCCCATTCGGAAGCGCCCCATGCTTGGTTTAATGCTCCATGGCCACCATCTTGAAATCCTTAATTTTTAAATAAGGAGTCCCCCATTTTCATTTTGCACTGAGCCCCACAAATTATGCAGCTGATCGTCATTATCTCCATTTTATAGATGTGTCAAGAGAGGCTTGGAGAAATTAAATTGCTTGCACTTGGTCCCAGCCACTCACCAAGATTGAGGTTACAGACACACAGAGCCAGTGGGCGGGTGAAAGTAGAGGCAGACACGCTGCTGATCTAATGGAGTGCTGTGATGTCAGAGCTGCTTTGGGATTTCCCTTCTGATGGCCTCGGATCACTGGCTCTGGGTCATGTGACCAAGTAGGGTGCTCAACCATCCTGGTTTACCTGGAACTATAAGGAATCCTGGCAGTCCTTTTTCAGTGCTAAAAATTAGGAAAGTCCCCAGCAAACTGGGGCGAATTGGTTACCCCATTACCAAGTCACAGGTATGGGGCTCCAGAGGATTCCCAGCCCTTCTCTGTTGTGCCATGTCCTGTGCCTGGTGGGCTGCATGTAGGTCCCCAAAGGCAGGGCTGACCCAAGAGGGCAAGCTGGAGACCTTGACCCAGGCAGAGAGTGGGTGAGCAGCCAACTGGCTGTCATTGCAAAGCAGGGACCAAGCAAGTGAGGCCAGAGGGATCAGTTGGCTTGGGAACAGACAGCCTGAAGGTCACATTCAGATAGACCCAAGCCAGGCTGGAGATAGTGTGGGTGCAGACAGCCAAGAGCTAAAGGCAACAGGCTGGAGCAGAGCCCTGATATGTGGGCTCAAGGGATCTTCAGCTTAGTCTGTGACAATGCAAGTCACTCTACTCTGGTGAGCCTAAATTCCCTCATTTGAAAAATAAGGGAAGCAATACTAACCTCATGAGGTCATTGACAAGATGAGAGATCATATATACATAATGCAAAGTTCAGTAGGGCCACACTGAAGGTTTTACGATGATTTAATACCTTAAATATTTACAGAATCCTGGTATAAGCCAGGCTCTGTGGGACAGAGAGAGATACCTCCTGCTCTTGTGGGACTACCTGATAGTGTGTTGAAAAATGTTTAACAACCAGCTATTTAGAGAAAAAGTAAAAACAGCTTTATAGCATATGCCAATATCCATGGTGTAAATACTCCCCCATGACTGATGTCAATCTACCAATGTGAGGTCACTGAATATAGAGCTGGAAAGAGTAGTGCATAATCTGCCCTACTATACCAGCCAATCACTGAGCTAACCCTCTATTAGAAAGAACAAACTATGGACCTCTCTGAGGAAGTGAGATTGCCACTGTGACTTGAAGTATGCAGAGACATAAGCAGAGTAGGGAAACAGCATGTGTACAGGCCAGGAGGAAAGAGACGGAAGAAGAAAGAGCAAAGCATGTCTGAGAAATGCCTAGAGCAGGAAAAGATGGGGCTGTGGAGGAGCAGGGAGTGCAGGAGCCAAGTTCATCATGTTCCGGAGTTGGGTTTTATGCTGAGGAAGCCATGAGCATAATGCTTATGTTTCAGAAACATCACTCTGGCCTGAAGTGTGGGGAATGTGCTGAGGCTCAAGAGAGTAAGCAGGGAGATCAGACCATGGCAGTATCCCAGGCAGAAGATGCCAGTGACCTGGGCCAGGTTTTATATATTTGTTTGACAAATTTATTGAGCATGTGCCATATACCTATCACTGTGCTAGACCCTGGTGATTCATCAAAAATTCTAGCCTTTATGTAGCTTATAGGCAAGTAGAGAAATGTTTTTAAAGGTATAATAACAATTCTTGAGTATGTGCAAGGCACAGTACTTAACGCTTTGCATGCATTATCTCATTTAACTCACAACACTTCTAGGGGTTACATTCAAATGTTACCCTTGTTTGAGATAGTAGGTTGAAAACTGGAAGCAGGCAGGTTCACAGTACAGGCATCTGGAGTCTGTACTGCATTTTAGCTACTATCTGTGAGATGAGCCTATGGTAGCCGGAAGGTGTGTGGACGCTGGAGTCGGGGCAGAAGGGGGCCAGGTTCTCTGGGGATCCCTCAACCTTCTGCCAGCAAGCGCCTGCCTTCCTGCCCACTGGCCCCATCACAGTTCCCCACAGCCTCCCTGACGGTGCTTCTCAGGTGCATTAGAATCTTATCAGTCCAGGAAGATCACTAGAATGGTACAATGAGGAGAATAATGTCTATATTTGTCAGAGTCTCACATTTCAGAATTTAAGGAATTCCATTTTTATAATTTTCCAGGCCATGTACAAGAGGGAAAAAAACAAGTGTTCACAATCTGACAAAATCACCAACTAGAATACACCTCAAAATGAGGAGGTTTTGTTAGACTCGTTTGTCCATTCTCAAATAAATATAAATCTGACAAATAGCAAGGAGTTTTCTCTACCATTTGACAGCTGAGAGATTAAGACAAGCCAGGAAAGAAGCTGAGGACACAGTTCTGTGACTCAAGCCATGTTTTCAGCCTGCCCACTTCTGCTCAAAGACACACTTCTTGTTATCTTCAATCATTTCTTTTATGAGGTTGTAGATAGTTAATTTTGATCAGGGGCTTTAAATAGAATTGACCTTCATTAACCAGATCTGTCTAATTTGCCAAAAGATTTCCTTGAGACCATTGCACATGTTATATATATTTTCATAGGCCACCTCCTTCTAGGCTTCTCTTTCTATCAACTCATTTCTGCACAGTATCTCTGTCATAAAGACACTGGAACCCAAGTGGTTGTGAATTTTTACAAGGACAACAATGTCATCTTCAGGACTTTAAGGTCACAGGACCCTGTTTGAGGCCTCAAGTCCTGGTTTCTACCACTTAATGAGCTGTGTGACTCTGGGAAATTTACTTAACACCTCTGAGACTATTTCTCAGCTGTGAAATGGTTTTGTCCACCTTATATATGGTTGTCAAGAATATCTCTTGCTACCACCAGAAGCAGCAGCA